>JAECUM010091458.1:0-12171 GCA_016617855.1 Megalonaias nervosa
TATTTATTTCATTATCACAACATTATAATGAAAGTGTAAAACAGCAAATAATCGAGTTAATAAAACACTTAAATGGTATCTTATTCGATTTGTACATCGTTAATCGAAGTACCATAAACATTGTGGATAAACTCGATATGATTTCCTACATAACTCCAGAACTGAGGCAAGTATTTCTTGATCATTATAAAATAACAGAAAAAGATTTACAAACACTCATTATGCCAGATTTAAATAACGCTGAAATGAAGAAATCATTAAATGATCTTATTGAAGAATATTATCCGGGAGTAATTGAATCATGGAAAAAAATAGTCTCACCACCGTTATTGAAGAATATTATCCGGGAGTAATTGAATCATGGAAAAAAATAGTCTCACCACCGGTTATACTAAAACACAATAACAATCCCTTCGGTGCCGGACGTCATATATCACCAGGCATTGTAAATATAACAACAACAATTGCAGTCAATCTGGTATGTGATGTTATTGAAGGTAGCTATCAGATAGATCTTTCTAAGTCTAGCCAGGCCCAGCAAGGGTACATATTATTCAGTTTTAGCCCGTTGGTCCCTCCCGGTTCGTTAATTGTATCAGAACCAATTAATCCCGTGTACCTGCGAGTTCATAATCCGTTATTATCAAGGATACACTTTAAACTTACAGACCAAAGCAATCGCATTCTGGACACGAGAAACGAAGTACTAAATATAAACCTGTATGTGAAATCATAATACGTTATTATAATACGTTTTTATCATAACAAAAAAAAAAATATCCGGATGTCTATAATACTATTCTTTTGTTTACATAAAATCCGTGCATAATCGAAATCTATTATCTAGAAGACTGTGGCTGCATATTGATTATTCCATATAACGGCTGTGCGTAAAGTTATTTTAAGAACATCCGCTATATGACTAAATCAATATCCGCTGTTACGGCTTACGCATAGACTCAATGTTATACAGAATTATATATATTTTTTGGAAACTAGAAATATAAAATTCCATTTTACACAGAAAACTGTGAGGTTTCAGTCCCTACGACACGATATATATCGTTTTTTGTTAATTATTTAGTGATCTATCTGTTTTCTGTAAGCATCGCTGTTAGTGAAGCAGCAGCGCAAATATACTTAAATTCAACTGTATTATTGATAAGAGAACGATGGCCGAAATGGTAAGACGGTTGGACGTAGATCGAACTCTACAGACTTCGCGTGTTCGAGTCTCCAAAAATGCTAAAGATATTATCTTGCATTTGGCGACTGATGCTATTTAATTGGGGGAACCCGGAGCATTTCCTCGAAATCCACAACAGACAAAATACACTCTCCTATCATACACCCTTGAGGGGTGTACCTTTTACACTCCCCGGGGTTTTGTATTTGGGGAGAGTGTACAAAATCTGTTGGACGTAGACAAGATTCCCTCGTCATCACCATTTGTATATATTTCATGTTCATAGAATCATATGTCATCATTGTATATAACCATTATCATCGTTGTATATAACCATATAATCACCTTCATTATATATAACCATAATCATCATTGTATATAACCATAATCATCATTGTATATAACCATAATCATCATTGTATATAATCATAAATGTGACCTCTGAACTTGCTCGGATGTCAGAAGGCAACGGGGGAGTTCACAAAGGTCAAAATGTGCCGTCCGCAAAAATCAACATCATAACCATCTGTAAATATAATCATTGTTCATCAATCAGTTTATATGTGACCTCTGGTCCTACTAAGATGTTGTTTGACACCTTAGGGGATCACATGGGGTTTGTGTTTCGTCTTTCGGAATTTCCTCTGGCCCTACTAAGATGTTGTTTGACACCTTAGGGGATCACATGGGGATTAATTCAGAATGCTCCTGAACTTGCCAGCATGTTATATGACAAGCTGGGAGTTCATATGGAGTTGTGTTGTGATATATGTTTTGTAAAAAAATATTATTTTTATATTAAATAAACACTTATTATATAATGAATTTTGAAAATATCAATGTCATTGTTTCTGCGATTAAAAAATTACAACATAACGGTATCAATGTATCTGATTATCTTAATGCTGAAAAGATTCTATGTGATTTTGACTCAGTACAACAACGAAAGAACGAGAACAGATTTACGCTATCCGCTGATTACAAGTTTATGAAAATTATCCAACAAGGAATGTTAAAGTCACTGGCAACTGTCACTGATGATCAGGTAAAATTGTTTGTACCTCTCTCAAACGCTATTGACAAAATCAAGCTAGAATTATCTGATGAATACGAAAAGAAAAAGATCATGAACTTTCGTATAAGACAATTAAGAGAACATTGTGAAAATACTAGTGAAAATGACAGCGACAATGATGGACCCCTGACTGTAATTATGGCTAAACAAAATCCTTGGGAAAATTAACATTATGCTTAGTATAATACAACCTACACATATTTACAAGTATGGACAATCAGGATAGTTTTTGACATTAACTCGCATAAATGGATAACTACGATCATTATGCTTGACGGAGTGCTAAATTATTTGGTAACATTAAAAATAGGGTAGACTAAACGTATTGAAATCTAATTTTTTGTGCAAATCTTTTAGAAAAGGAAGATTTTTGTATATTTTCTGCCACGTATTGTACCGATCGTGGTATTATGTCAAAGTATTTGGCAGCAGAATTAATTGATTCAAAACTAATTTCTTCCCCAGTCTCTGTATTTACGGATTTAACAGGTCTTGCAAATCGTGCGCCGCCAGTGTTTCCAAACTTACAGTTTTCACTTTGCGTGATAATACGTAGATTTCCAAGTGAATTATCAAGTTTATTGCCGTTGATGTGGTCAACCACATACCCATCTTTGATTATTCCAAAATAACACTCGATCACAAATCTATGTGATAAATAATGTTTATTTCCTTTGGTATTAGTAGTAGTAAATCTAAGATAACCAGTTTTGGTAACAGTACCGACTGGTTTTTTTAATCGACAGTTTCTAATCACACCTTCTCGAGATGCTTCATAATTGGTAAAGATTGGATGTGACACAAACTCATTTTGCTCCATTTATATATATATAATATTTATTTGTTTAAATCATTGTTTTTTGAAAATCTAGCCAGATAATCTTCTTCGGTTTTTATAGGAGAGTCAGCGTTATATTTTTATCGTAATATCGTTTCAACTCTCTGTATTTTTTACCACCGCATTGCGCACACAGTTGAGTTTTTCCTCGCACTCCAGCACTACACACGATACACGGTTTTGGTCCTAGACTCCCATTTCTGACACATTGCATATGATAACTACAGTATTCATTCACGCATGTTCTGTTACACGGAGACGTATAACCGATTTTTAGCCAGTGGCATTGATTTGGTTGAATCATATACAAAAGATTCATGTTCAATTAAATATATATTTGCCTTAATTATAATATGGAAGAATTATCCGCAATTGAACCCTACGCAACCGGATTCGATCTTGACAGACTACCCGAGTATAAACTTAGTATTTCGATGCAAGATCTAGCTTTAACGAATGCGGATATAACTAAACGTATCCGTGAGGCCAAGAAGGAATTTCGTGACGATGGTGCAGTTCATGCATGGTCAACATTCAGGATAGGACATATCGTGAATATGATGAATGACAAACGAGGAAAAGTAATTATTAATCACGTTGATAATCAAAAATATTTTATTTTAATAAAATTTATTGTAAATACAGAAGAAGATATCTGGATTATTCGTGATAAGCGTGATCCCGTCCGCGTGCAGTCCGGGGGTAATATTGTTCTCTTAAATAACAGATCCAAACCTGGAATACTTACTGGCATTGATAAACCGTATTATGAGAAATCGTACCCTGTAACTGCGGTTGTCTGTGGAATATTTCCGCTGAATGATAAACCTAATGTTGCAGATCTAAAACCGATGAAAATATCAACCTTGACTTCGTCGAGGATAAACTGTGTAGCTGAACGAGTTACAGAACATTTTACAAACGCGATACGTGGTAATGGTTTAACTGATTTAAGACGCAAAAAAATAAATACCTGGGCAGAGTCCGTTAAAGATACCGGAGCGTCTATCAGCGACGTTGCTGAGCTAGAGAAAAAATTAAGATTTCCAATAGCAGTAAAAACGTTAACCGGAGAGATTTTGTACAAACCGAAATATATAAAAAATGGAACTCCGATAGATATTATTGATCATAACGCGCACGCATGGACTAATGCTGTAACAATATTTCCACGAGATAGAACGGTTAAATTTTATGACGGTGATATCTTTGATTTTATCAAGAATATTAGTAAAACCGATCCTGTTTCTGTTTGGTTATTTCAGAGTTCTGAGTATAATCATTATGATCAATTTGTACGACCCAATGGTGATATTTATCGTACAGAATCTCTCCATGAGGAAATGGAACATCTTGCGCAACGCCTTTGGTGTGAATATACACCTGATGATATCATAGTTAGACAATTATTGAATAACTGTTTTACTGTTCCGTCAGTCGCTGCTCATTTCGCTCGGGAGAAAAATTCATGGAAAACGACACGATCGGAATTCCTTGAAGATGTCAAGAAAAGCTGCGTAGAATATGGACACGGTGGATTATGGAACACCAAATACGATTACAATGATGTTATCTCGGTTGATATGGTAGCGTGTGATCCTGGAAGTTTTCTTGGATACGGAGAATGTTCTGAATACTTTAAGAGATTCGGACATCCTACACATGACATGACCAGGGTTGCGATAAACGGACCCTTACCAGATATTGACTTAACAGGATTTGCTCACGTAGAATCATTCGAGTTTAGAGAAGATCTCCATGCGATTACTTATGCTTGGTTCGGAAAACATTTTTCAGAGCGACGTTGGGTTCCGATAGTACTATTGCGATATATGCTTGATGCTGGATTTTTAATATCATTGAGAGTAACTGAAGCGATCATATCATATAGTTCACAGAAGCAAGTTTGGTTGCCAGAACCGGACAGATTTAATATCGATGATACCAGGAAAGAATTCCCTGATATTGATGAAGATCATATCATTAAAATAAATAAATGCAGGAACGAGTACGATGGGAAACTTACAAAAGATCTCGGTAGAAAAATAATTGGTAAATTTACTCAAGGAGGATCACATGATCATAAACGAACATGTACAAGATTGATTATAGACGATGCTGAACTAGATTTTATAATCGCTGATACAACGGAGAAAATACGTTTATAAACAGATGTAATGCTTATTTATCAGATGGAACAAAACTAGGTACCATTGTGAGCTATACTGATGGCGAGTCACCGCAGTTTACTCATTTAAGATCTTCGATGTTAGCATACGCTTCGAGAAATCTACTATCGATGATAAATAAATTTCCTCGTTACGCTGTCAGAGTCGCTACGGATTCGTTCTACATAAATAAAAAATATACAGATTTGTTAAAACCGCTACTTGGTAATGGTG
The DNA here is from genome assembly GCA_016617855.1 of Megalonaias nervosa. Taxonomy (NCBI): domain Eukaryota; kingdom Metazoa; phylum Mollusca; class Bivalvia; order Unionida; family Unionidae; genus Megalonaias; species Megalonaias nervosa. Next base: position 5,502 of record JAECUM010091458.1, read on the forward strand.
AATGGGGAACATGGAGGATAAAACAAGAAAATATAATTAATTATTCTGAATCTGCCGATGTTGAAATTGCGGAGACATATTACAAAAATAATAATCAAATATCAAAGTCATCTGCACCATCTGTGTATGATCCTGTATCTAGGTATAAGACCGTTTATCTTAATGGGTGTGGTGGTTCAGGTAAAACAACTCGTACGATTAACTTATTTATAAATAATATCTCAGATATGATTGTTTTAACACCGACGCACAAACTTGCTAGAGAAATAAAGCAACGAGGAGTAAAATCATGTACATATCACAGTTTCTTCAGATGGTGCGGAGATACATGGACTCCATCGCGGATGGGTGAGAAATATATACCCAGGTATATTATATGGGACGAGATATGCACGGTGTCGTTAGAAACACTAAAAACATTTCTTGATTGGTTATTGACAAAGAATACTGCTGTAATTAAGTGTGGCGATAATGGTCAACCACCACCCTTTGTTGGACAGTCTCCACATGAATGGCTAAAAATATTTGTAGATTATTATGAAGAAATAAATGATGACCATAGAGCTATTGATGAACCGCTAAAAGAGCTTAAAAGATTAATCGGACTTCAGCCAGATCAAATACAATGCGAGATACTGCGTAAAGTAATTGCAGAGACAACTATGAATGAATTTTGGATTTTATGGAGACCTGCTGATTTGATAGTCGCCAGTAGAAAAATAGTTCGTGATGAACTACAAAAGAAATTATTTACGTTACATAAAGAAAAGTTTCCGGATCTACCTGTACCTTTGTGTTATCGCCCATCAGATACTCGACGACAAAATATTGAAGTTGAAATACCAGGTGGAGACGCTGAAAATGTCCGGGTACAGAATCTTGTCTTGAATGATATCGTGTTGGTTGTTGTTGATGTTGTTGAGAGCTCGTTGAACATGGATAAATCACCATGGACGTTAGGATACGCTATAACGATTCACTCGTCACAGGGATTAACTATAACTGATACTAGAATCTGGATTGTAGATGATCGTATTGAATGGTCAAATTTAGTCTATCTCGCCGTATCTCGAGTCAGGAGAATATCGCAACTGCGTAGGGTTATTGTAGACTACGTAATAACTGAAGAAATCAATATCAATATCAATAAAAAATTAGTCAGCTATAAACAGTGTGACAAAAAAAAATAAACGTGACTTTGATCTTGATGCTGAATTTATTATAAAACTAAAACAACAACACAATAATCATTGCGCAAGTTGCAACTGTAATATGTCATGGCAGTGTTTTAATCCAAGACAATTTACCGTAGACAGAATTAATAGTGATCTTGGTCATACACGTGATAATGTGATGCTGACCTGTCTTGAGTGTAATCGACGTCGAGGTTCTGGACGTTTACAAAATTGAACTTGGTGGTAATTGCGTATCCTCAGGAATTACTTGCAATTGTTCACGTACAAATCCACGTTGAGGGGCTGTAGAATCTAGTCTGTATATTGGAGGTCTACCAGTGGATCTTACCACGCTAGAAATTTTATGTGTAGTCACGCTCCAGATAGGATCGGTTGCTCTTTTTTTTACCACCCTCAAGTTCGCCAGGTTCATATAAATATCTTACAGTTACATTACCTAATACTGGTTGAGGTTGTTGTCCGTTATAGCTACGGGGTATATATAATTTTTTGATCGCATTAGAAGGTTTCATAGAAGTTGCACGAGTAATTTCATTATTCAACGCAGCTATCACACTCGGTAATCTTGCAACCCATTCACGAGATCTATCCTTGAAGTCAGTAGATATTTCCTTTGCATATTGATATCCGAATAACCGCTCAGCAAGTGTTCTATTAAATCGTTCAACGATTGCCTGATCACGATGAATTTCAGTATGTCCTCGTCTGATTTTAACGTTACGTTTCTTCATCAACGATGATACTACTCCAAGAAATTCTTTACCGGGATCAACTTGTAATAACCGTGGCCATCGTAGACCACCACGTTGATAAATGCGTTCAAACGCAGATGCAACTTCAGATGTTGTCTTTGTTGATAATGGCTCCGCTTCTTTATATCTACTCGCAACATCAACAACAGTCAATGCGTATTTGTACGTGCGTGATTTTCGTCCACGTGTTTTAATGGTATCGTGTGGTAAAAATAAAATATCCGCTTGATGAACTTCATTAGGAACGCTAACATCAAAATGCGCGTAATGAATTTTTTTAGGTGGACTTAGGAAGATTTGCCATATTGCCTGTCGTGCTAACCATGATGCAGCAACATCACGTGAAACTTTTGCTGCTTCGGCGAGTTTACTAATCGCTGCTTTACCTCTCCAGAATCCTCTCGGGGAATAATAAACAGATTCCATTATGATATTTATATAATTTAATTGCCAGCCCCTAGCACTAGTTTACCTTTCATAACAGTTTTTACTAGAAAACTAGCTAATTTTTCTCTGAGAGATTTATTAGGTATAGAATTTAACGCGTGAATCAAATTCACATCTGCGAGATGTCGTTGTTGCAAATCCTTACTTTTATACGCGATATCATGAACGTAACATGCTTGATCAATCTTATTTACTGGATACTCTCCTGGTTTTGGTTGATCTTGATCATCAAGTCGGATATCGAGACGAGTTCCTGGACCACAATAATTATATCCGGGTAAATGTTTCTCACCGGGGTATTTAGCCCATGGAGTTCCTGGTAATTTTCCTAACGAAGCAGCGATATCTCCCCCACCTGTCCTTGTTGGAACAAATTTATATTTCTTGGTGCCACATTTCACACACTTATCTGTAAGTGCTCGTCTTTTATTTTTTGTTGTTATTGTCGTTAATTCAGTAGTATCGGTAGGTGCTCTGCATCGAACACAATATAGAATCATATTATTTATTATATGGATATAATTAACTTTTCTGCGACACGAAAACAAGAACCAGTAAAGCACCATCCAGCGCTTCCGAATTCTATCAGAATGATTATAATAGGTCCGTCCGGAAGTGGAAAGACGCAATTATTGCTCAATCTAATAATGCAATGGCTGAAGTGGGATAAATTATATTTAGTAGCGCCATCTGTAGATGATCAGCGATGTTACGAAGTTTCTTAAAGATTTTAATGAAAACGCAAAATTGTTGCATGAAGATAATGTCATAGACTTTATTACTGATATTGATGAAGCGCCATCTGTAGATGATCTGGATGGATTCATTAATAATTTAGTAGTGTATGATGATGTTATGCTGGACAAACAATCAAATCCAACTAGAATATTTTCACGAGGTAGACATAAAAACACAGACGTGATTTATGTTACACAGCGTTATACACAAATTCCAAAAGTGATCAGGGATAATTGTAACGTTTTAGTTGTATTTAATGGCGTAGATAATCATACGCTGCAAAATATTTATTATACTTGGTGTTCTGGGGACATGGACATGAACATATTTTAAAATTTCTTTTCAAAAGCACAAGCTGCTCCCTTTGGTTTTGTAACGATAAATTTACATGATCCGAGGTCAAGATATCGTAACGGACTTGATACAATTTTTGGATAAAAACCATAGCAGCAGAGAGGGTGGACGACAAACGTATGTGACCAGCACGTGAAAAAATCTGGTCAATTAGAGAAGTTTTCATTATTAAGACAAAAACTGTTTTTTCAGCCTTCGTAGGAACCCTTAATTTCAAAAAATAAGGTCTCTAAAAAGTTGTAGGGTCCACCATTTTTTCATTATTAAGACAAATTTTTTTTTTAGTCTTCGTAGGAACCCTTTAATTTAAAAAATAAGGTCTCTAAAAAGTTGTAGGGTCCACCCTCTCTGCTGCTGCACGACATCTAAAATTTTCAAACAACACCTCCATTAGACTCACAGTCATGTAAAGTGTTGTCAATTAAGCGATTTCTTTTCGTTTTATTGTTTGTCTTGTTGGTCTTTATTTTGTAACTGACTTAGACAAAGACTCATCGTGAGTCAAAAGGACACAGGCTACTTAAAAACTATGCAATGACTCGTTGAGTCAAAAGCGCTATGTCTAGGTAAAAACTAGGAAATGACTCATTGCGAGTCAAAAGGGCATAGGCTAATTAAAAGCTAGGCAACGACTCATTGAGTCAAAAGCGCACTGTCTTGTTACAATCTAGGAAATGTCTCATTGTGAGTCAAAAGGGTACATGCTACTTAAAAACTAGGCAATGACTCATTAAGTGTCAAAAGCGCACAGGCTAGTTAAAAACTAGGCAATGACTCAATGAGAATCGTAAACGCATAGGCTTGTTAAAAACTAGTTGTGCAATCTTCTTTGTTAGTGTTTTTTATTATCTTAATTCCTTGTACACTTGATCACTTTCTGGATCCATTGTACCTGAATCAAATTTTACGGAACAAAAAATGAGGAGGTGCCGGGTCTCATTTATTTTACTGTTGTGCTTATTAAGAAGCTCATTTGAATTTGCATTATTTGCTTCTGTATACATTTAACCGTATAGAATTTTACTTGAAATATGAAAAGGTTAAAGATTGAATTGACCATATCACTTGAATATTGAAAAGGTTAAAGGGTCAATCGATCATTTCACTTGAAGATTTAAATGTTAAATGGTCAAATAACTATTTTACTTGAATGGTAAAAAGGTTAGGGGTTAATTTCCCATTTCACTTGGAATAACATCGACTGAAATGGCTCACCAAGAACAAAGCATAGCGATATTCCAGTTGTCCGAACTCAACGCAAGTAGCTCTGAGCACGCCATCTAGAGATGTCAGGCAATTGAGTATACCGAGTAGTTTTCAACATTTTCACCGCTGCAACCTTTTACTATTATAATATTCGTATTTTAGATTAACAGGAAAGTTTCATAGGCATGTTGAATAAATAAATAGATACTGTAGAGCAAATCTGCATGTAAAAACATACATCTCGGTTGGTTGAGCGAAGGACTCGTAATCAAAGGTCGCGGGTTCGATACTCGCCTATGCCATCCCAGTATGATGCCTCATTTTGTCCTGGGAAAGGCATTTAGCTTCCATTTCCTCAGCATGATATAGCCAATACTGTATCAAGGGTGCCCTTATAACCGACAAATCAGACAAATATTATCGGTGGTTTTCTGGGTCACCTTCGAAACAAATATACCGGTGTGTAATAAACTACGATCATCCATAACTTTAATCCGGTCCCACTATAATAATATTTGTCAGCTCGCCCCAGGATTTAAAGGTCACCGGCCATACTCCAACATTTTTGTTTACATGAGATTTCCATTACATGATTAAAAGTGGTTATACTCGCACAAAAAGAACAAACAAATTATCAAGTGTAAAGAAGAAATAATAATTTAATTACTCGTAATAGACGTATACAACGCTGTTACTTTCACTTAGCTACGATTTCCCACCTACAGAGGACGCTAACCGGAAAGGACGTACATTTATCCCCACAAGACGAAATACATGCTTCTTGTTGTCGGAAAATAAAACATTATAAACTATGGATAGGGAACATTTAGATGAAACTACTGAAAACTAATTTACTGTTCAGCCTTATAACGATATGCGTGCGCGACGCACTAGATTGTGTAGTTTTCAAAACTCTTCCATTGTTTCAATTTATTTTGAAAATTCCCTTAATACAGGTAAAAGGAATCAATGTTGGCTTCCTTATGTCGGCCGACTTTATTAAAAAAAAAAGAAATCGGCACATTTAAAAGAATTCAAAAGGAACCGAACTTGGCTTCCTTATGTCGGCCGACTTCATAAGAAAAATCAGCACACTTAAAAGATACCAAAGTCAGTTCTGGGGTTGGTTTGCTTTGTAATAAAATAACCTTTGTATTTGATATCCTGTCGGTAAGTTTAAACAAGGAGTTTATTGCTCGCTGCCAGTTGTGTTTATCCATCACCCGGGCTTCTATTTGTTTGCCAGATGTAATCATAATTGATGTTTACAGGGCAAATAGTATACACAACAATAACTTGCTTTAATAACACTTTTGTAACCCATGCTAGCGAAAAGATTATCATTTGCACTCACAGTGGATATATTTTAAAATAATGATTTTTATTTGCGAGATACCGTCGTATAGTTAACTTGGATACAATACAAGCTTGGTCAGTTCGCACCTTGTAACTTGTCATGCGTGAATGGCAGGTGCCTTCAAGCAGTCGGGTGATATTTTCGTTTCTTTTGCGATTTTGTTATTTGACATAAGCGATACACACTACAGTAAGGATGCATACGCAAACCGGCATCCGCTACATATACGGAGTTCGTGGATATATTTTTTTCTTTTATAAATTTCGCATGATGAAAAAAGAAGGAAAAAATGATAACAATGCAAGGTTAGTTTCTTTCATTTTATTTTCAAATAAGTGTATGTTTATAAATTATTTTGTACCGTGCGGGGGCGGGGAGGGGATGGGGCACAAATTCAACACAAAATTATTTCCTTTCTTATTTGTATGGAATAATGGAGCAAATATGATTGACTATATTGACTAGTAATGACAAGCTTTTAATTTACGCGCGCACACACTAAGACAACTTGAAAAATAAAAACAAACAATAAAATTAACTGGTAAGAGCTTCAGATTGCAGCAACATTGACAAAATGCTCAACATTATTCTCTCTCTCTCTCTCTCTTTCATGTGTAATC
>JAECUM010091459.1:0-17237 GCA_016617855.1 Megalonaias nervosa
AAAAAGAAAGGACTGCTTCCTCGTTTAGCCAAACACTGGGACGTGTTGTCCGTCCTGTCCAAAGCTTCTCCACCCATGCGAAAACAACTCATTCAAACCGCCTCCAAAGACGTCATCGATACCGTGTGCGAATGTTGTTTGAATGTCTTGAAAGGAACGAAAGCTTTGTCTAAACGTTAGAAAGAATGCTTAGCCAAGCATCGACACGTTCTTCGCCAAATGGTCCAAAAAAAAATCCCCATCCGTCAAAAGGAAAAGATGTTGGTGCAACGCGGAGGATTTTTATCCATGTTAGGACCTTTTGTCAAAGGAGTAGTGGGATCCATGTTGGGACTCCTGGGAGGTATTTTAAGATAAAAGGAGGATTGTGGAGATAAAAGATCTCAGACGTGACCATTGGAATCCAATGGAAGGACGAAAATGACTTTGGTGCCTTACAAACGATGGATGGAATAACATCGTTAGCAAGAACAACGGACTCCGCATTTACTTCCCAATCCTCATTTGACCGAAATCTACCAGATACAACACGAATTGAAATCGTTGATGGATCGCAGCGATTTATCAGAAACGGAAACATCTCAACAGTACAGTCAACTGTTGCAACGATTGCAACTCTTTCACCAGAAAGCTTTAGACGAAACAGCTCTACCAACTTTGAAAGATTTTAATGCCCTGATGAAAAGTCCATCACCAACACCGCCACCACCCCCAGCGGTCAAGACAGACGCAGCCCCACGGATGCCTGAAGAAGAGGAAGCACGAAAAGTCTTTCAAACACCGTTAGCAGCTCCGATCCCTAATAAGATTGCAGTGTCCTTGTTGACCCCGTCCCCTACACACCAACAAGAAGAATTTAAAGCTTGGGTTAAAAAGATGATGTCCACACTTCCCTCGACAGAAGTCAGAAAGAAAGAAGGGAAACAAGAAGTGAAAAAAGGAAAAACCAAAGCCATCCTATTAATACCACCGCCACCACTACCCTCGACTTCTAGTCCCGTGGCACATCGGACACGTACAACCACCCCATGCCCCATCCAGAGTAGCATCAGCGAAGAGTGGGTAACCTACTATAAAACGGAGAAGGTGTTAGCCAGCATTTACTACGATCGATCCCATCCTGCAGGTTACGGAGGAGTTCAGAAATTGTATCGTGCTGCCAAAACTCGACTGAAAAGTGTCCGTTTACCTCAAGTGCAACGATGGTTGCAAGAACAAGCCACGTACACTTGTACGCATTCGACGAAAATTTTCCAGAAGTCGCACCAGAGTGGAGGGCATTGATCATCAATGGCAAGCCGATTTAGCCGATGTCCCTCATTTGACCACCTTCAATCGTGGCTACAAATATTTGTTTTGTGTCATCGACGTCTTTTCCAAATTTGCTTGGGTCGTGCAACTGACTTCGAAATCGAGCACTGAGTTGGTGCGAGCCCTCCAACTGGTGTTGAAACAAAGTGGTCGTCACCCTCTTCCATGACAAACCGACAAAGGCACCGAATTTCTGAACCAAGCTCTCCAGAAAGAATTGAAGAAACGAGACATTCATTTTTTCACCATCGAGAATCCCGAAACCAAAGCCAGCATCGTGGAACGTTTTCAGCGCACCTTGAAAGAACGCATGTGGAAATATTTTACGCATCAACACACTCTCAAGTACATCGACGTCTTGCCTCACCTAGTCCAAGCGTACAAACAATCTTACCATTGGATCATCGGGTGTGCTCCCCAAGAAGCGACTCCCGACAACGAAGTGACCATATCTTTGAGCGCCCGTTTGGTACGTCCCCGACTGTGACTTTCCCCAAGAAAGGTGCAGTGTTGACAGCAGTAGATTGTGTTCGCATTGGCGAAACCAAACGCACTTTCGACAAAGGTTACTTGCCCAACTGGACCATCGAATTGTTTCGTGTCACTGGGCGTGTGCGTGGCCTTCATCCTGCCGTCTATAAATTGGAAGACACGATCGGGGAAGAGTTAAAAGGAACGTTTTACTTGCCCGAGTTACAACGCGTGACCAAAACAGAAGACGAAGTGTACGACATCGAAAGCATTCTCAAATGAAGAACCCGTAAAGTAGGAAAACGACGTGTCAAAGGAGTCAAAGTACGTTGGAAAGGATATCCTCCCATATTTGATTCTTGGATCGACGCTTCGCAAGTCATCGACTATAAAACGAAGTGACCATCATGCCCTTCAACACAGCCTCAGCCGCTACCACTGCAGTGACCACCCCTTCACCCAGTTCTTCTCTGCAAGATCTACAAAAACAACCCTTGTGGGTGTGGTGTGGAGAACGTGTGCCTAAAACGCAAATCGTCTTTTCTGCCAAATCTTTGTGGTGTATTGTGTCATCGGTGCTGCCATTGCCAATTTGAGTTTGCAACAAGGAGACAAACAATTGTGGACCATTTTACTCAGCAGTTGCATCGGTTACCTTCTTCCCAATCCTTCCCTGAAATATTCCTCTAACGGTAACAACGGGAGCCTTGCGTCCGAACGTCGGTCACCCTCCCAACAGTAACAATAACAATCACAATCCTCTTTTAGACACACCTCTGACCTCCAACGACCCCTCGGACACTGGAACTCTGGAATTATGACTAACCAATTTTACTTAACGTTACCCAGTGACAGTTCCATGGAGGTGTTTCCCCACAACACCTTGTGCTGTTTCACGGCCAAATTACCTCAAGCCATCCAATTGGATCTCGAAGCCCCATTGAGAAGTGGCTTTAGTAGAAATAATTCACCCAATACAAATCAGAAACATCATTGAAAATCAAAACACTTTTACGGTCGAAATTCATGACGAAAAAGTGCAACAAAAATTGGATGAACGAGTCACTGTAGGTGACTCTATTAAAACATAGGACCCCAAAACCAAACGGTCCAACTATTGGTTGAAAATTTCCCCAGGCCATTATTTTAGCGCCCAAAATTTGGTGAACACAATTGCTGCCAAGTTCAATGCCGTGTTTGGCAAAGCCTTGGAGAAAACCAAACGATGTGCCACGATCGAGTACCATAAAATAGCTCGTCGCCTACTGATGAAATTTTCAGAGGACAATGTGTTGGCCATTACATTTTGTCCTGAATTGTATGATATTTTGGGTTGAGACCCCAAGGAGATCAAGATTAAAAACGAGATACCAGCCATTACCGGCAACTTGGATTTTGCGAAATATTTTCGATTCCCTGTAGAAATGAACCAAGGACTGAATTTGATCTTTGTGTACTCCGATGTGGTGGAGTACAACATGGTGGGACACACCTCCGTACCGTTACTGTGTGTCATTCCTTTCAAAGTGGATTCTGCCACGAACGCTGACGAGGAAGGTGGAAAAACCTATCACGTTCACCGCGAATTTGTACATCCTCACTATTTGCCAGTCAGTAAGTCGTATTTCGACACTGTCAACATTACTATAAAAGGAGATCTGGGACAAAATATTCCATTCACCAAAGGGAAAGTCACAGTGAAACTCCATTTCGAAAGCGATTACTCTAAGGACTTGTAAGTCACGTATCCTGTGTACCAAGGAGTCGCTCGACAACGACAGCATGGTTTAGGAGATATGCTGAAATCTGCTTTCGTTCGGTGGTTCCCCTTTTGAAACCGATGGTGACACGGGGATTGCATTCCTTGAAAGATGCCGCGTTGACGCAAGACAAAGAATTTCTCCAAAATGTCATCATTGACAAACAAAATCCCAAAGAAGCTTTCTTGAGAGCAGGCAAAAATGTCTTGCTTCAAACTGGCAAAGATAGTTTTGGCCGACGAGAAACTCCTATAAATGCCCCGGACGCTGATGTGTCAGACATTCCTGCTTATCTGACGCCACAGCAAGGACAAGGCAGAAAGAGACGATGACGAAGACATCCCTTCAGAGGACTTCACACACCCAAAGCTAGAAAGAACAAGAAAAGTAGAACCGTCAGAGCCTTAGACGTTTTTGATTATTAAATCACAAACAGAGAGAAAGAAAAAATGATGCACCGAGAGTCTTGCGTCTGTTACAAGGCGGAACTGGATCTGTTTGCCATGCCACCACCATGATGCCGATGCAAGAATCCCAATGGGTAGAATTTCATCCTGTCTCCTCTTTGACGGATTCAGCTCCCATCGAATTTGAAATCAAAGGTCAGCCCGAAGATTACATCGATCTAAATATCAGTTACTTGTACCTGAAAGTCAAAGTGAACAAAATGGACGACAGAGTTCCAGAAGCCGATGCCAGAGTAGATCCCGTCAACAATTTCATGCATTCCTTGTTCAGCGAAGTGGATTTGTATTTGAATAACAAACTGGTCAGCAGTAGTATGGATACTTACCTTTACCGAGCGTACCTGGAAAATCTCTTGACGTACGGAAAAGAGGCCAAGAACACCCATCTGGATGCTTGCGTGGTTTGGAAACCTGAAACAACAGGCGAGGACAAGTTTGAAGACACAACCCTGACAGCTGACGACGATCCTCACAATGTGGGCTTTAACGACCGTCGAAAGAAACTCCTGCAAGGACGTAGTTTATAACTGATGGATCGTTTGCATTTGGTCATGTGGGTGCAAGACAAGTATTTGCTCAACGGAGTGGATATCCGCCTGAGACTGAATCGCAGCAGTACCGCTTTCCATTTGATGGCTCATGCCAACGAGTACAAAACCATCATCCAAGAAGCCAGACTTTATTCAGGTCATAAAAACCCCAACCTTTTGTCTTGTCGCTATAGTGACCGGGTGGGGGGTCTTGTAATGCTCATTTCCCTTGTCGCTAAAATCTTCTCGCCATATCGTCCCAGGGTGTCTTGTAATGGTGATTCCCATTATCGCTATAAATCTTGTCGCCATATCGTCAGGGGTGGGGTGGGGTGTGTGTCTTGTAATGTTAATTCCCACTGTTGCTATATCGGCCCCCTTCACTACTTCCCTACCATTCCTCTATCATCCATTGCTCTATTAAATATATAGCTGGCATCATAAGACTCTAATAGCTTTTTCACTCTACCATTTCCCAATCACCCAGTACTCTATTAACATATTGCTGGCATCAAAAGATGCTAATAGTTATTTCTCCGTAACATTCCCCAATCACCCCATGCTCACTTAAACACACAGCTGGCATCATAAGACCCTAACATTTGTTCCACCATACCATTCCCCAATCACCTCACGCTGAATTAAACACACAACTAGCATCAAAATACGCTAACATTTATTTCATCCTACCTTTTCCCAATCACCCAATGCTTTATTAAACAGGCATTGGGAATCATAATACGCTAAAAGTTATTTCGCCGTACCGTTCCTCAGTAACCCCGTGTTCTCTCAAATATACACCTGGCATCATAGCAAGCTAATAATTATTTCGCCCTACCATTTCCCAATTTCCCCGTGCTCTATTAAAATTATAGCTGGTGTCAGAAGACGCTAATAGTCATTTCATCCCAGCATTCCCCAATCACCCCTTGTACTATTAATCATATAGATGTTATCATAATACGTTAATAGGTTTCTCCCCGCTACTCCATAATCATCCAGTGACATTTATTCTTATTACCCGTTTGATTCAAATATCAAAATATTTGTGACGTTGATAGTCAGTGTGTTGGCGTCATAACTGAGCGGCTTATGTTCCGGTTAGATTTACCTCCTCTGGAAATACATGTTTACCATCTGCAGAGTAATCCCTCTCGTTGTAGCATTATTATTGGCTAATATCAAGATATATTTACATAACTGAAGACCGAGTCATACAAAACAAACATATTTTGCAAACTTTATTGGCGACACGCTTAAAATCATTCTCACTCTGGCGTCTTGAATTTATTGACATTTTAAAGTAATTAATTGTTGACCTTAACCTGAACGATGCCAGGCAGTGCTTCAAGGGAAGTTAACTGAACTTACTGCATCATATGAAATGATATATTCCTTTATTATATAGAATGTGTTTGTTTTGTTGCTTTAAAGGCACTTTTAACAACACACAAAGCTTGTATAATATTACTTAGATGGATTCAGAAATATATCTATCTGTTTGCTTTCTTATCGTTTGAATAGGTCTACTTTATATTTGCCAAATTGGACTTGGTTATGGTTTGGGGTGCCGTGGAGGAGTTTGTGTAGGTTCCATCTTGTCAGCAAATCCGTGCGATATGAATGCAATAATCCACTACCCGAACCGTCCGCGTAAATACACTTTTATTGCATTTACAGAAAATCGTTATTTCTCTCATTATGAAATCTTGGTTTATCTAATGAAGACGCATTCATAATTTTCCTTAAGCTGAAGTCACTAATCAATACATGGTTACATATTTGAAAGGATAATTAGTGTTTGTAAGCATATATTTAAGTTACAGACATAATACACATAATTACCACATTTAACAGACACCAACGACACAAGCAGCAACAAATATATCGGTAATAATACCAAGAAGAGAAAAAAAGAGAACAAAGCTGTTTGTTCAGTAATAAAACTCGCCATTAGTCGGTCGAATTTGTAGGTTTTATACATTTTAAGCCAAGGGAGAAAAATAAATTAAATAGGTTTTAACTTTGTACACCCTTTTAGATCAGAAATACCTGCCTCATTATCATAATGTCTAGACATGGTAAATAAATTAAATATGTTTTAACTTTGTAAATCCTTTTAGATCAGGAACACCTACCTCATTATCATAATATCTAGACCTGAATCATAAAGTAAGGACTCAATTGCAGTAAAGATAGAAAAAATTGTACTGAACCTGATATTTAAGGATACAAAAGTCGCCCGAACAAGTGTTTTGCTCGAGAAATATGATGCAAGATTTGCATTCATGATATGACACTGTAGCACGGAGATTTCAAGTTTTACCGAGTCATGCTGATACGCAAAATAAACTAACTTTACAACTTCTGACAAGTAGCATGCACTTTATGAATAATATAAAGTACAAAATGCTTCTGAGGTGAAACTTTAAGTGACCGTCATTTGAGCATGACATTAGTGTTATACGAGCAGTTGATCATTTTATAAAGGAACTCACACTACAGTTTCTTTACATCCACCATTGTCCTCGCGAATAAGGGACCAACAAATGATTTTCAGATCGGTAGGGCTGGGACATTTAGAAAAAAATTCCTACCCTCGGACTGTTCTTGCTTTGATTTCAGTAAGAAATTAATTTCGTAATAAAGCTGATGCACACAAATAGTGTAATGTTTAGAAGTCATTTACCAGGCTACGTATTTTATCTGGAAGTGTCTTGGAATCTGCTGTGTAAATGCAAGTGCTAACTGACCCGAGATTTTCTAGATGTGTAGTATATACCCTCATTGCATAACTATAACTAGCAATGGATCTCACTACCGACCGAATCAAACAACACTTCTGTTAGTCTGGCTTGATGTCACTGTTTCCGTTATTTCCAAGGACGTCAAGAAAACAGTCGTTTTCTGCTGTATGTTTCTTAAACGTACAAGTGCAGCATATAAATTCCTCCAATCAACCAACACCAAACACTCACTAGATCTTAATTTCAGACTGGCATGGTCTCTCTTGCTTTACAATTGCGTGACCCATCAGTAATCTTTTCCATGCCGAATATTAGTAAATACCTGTACCTGAAAATATCAAGGGACTTCCATATGCCAAGAAATTAGGGAGAATTCATTTTACGAAAAGAGTTTATGCTACCATCAAGTCTCGCGAAGAATATACATTATAACGCCTGCCCCTAAAAAATGACAAATTACTAGTTTTGAGAAATATTTTCACGCCACCGCCAACCTATAATCAAAGAAATAATCGCAAAATTCTAAGAAGACTATAAACAGAGAGATATTTACAAATCATCCCCCATGTTTGTTACAATATGAAACACTTCCAAATATGATACATATACCTTACATAGCACCAGAATACGTGTAATATATATCGCATGTATGAGGAAATTGACGAAAATCACTTAAATTTCGTACCAAGGAAGGCATCAACTGGCTCTAGAATATCACAACGTAACTTAATAAAAGAATTAGTATGAAAATTATTCAAATCAATCTATTAATCTGGCGGTTACCTCTAAGTAAGAAAAATATTATAGGAACTTGTGCTAGACGTACATAACAAACAAGAGTTTAACGCAACCAACAACACATATATCAAACTATTTTCAAAGACCTCAAGACAACTATCGTTTCCAGCTTAATGGTCCTTTGTGCGTCCTTCTGGAATCAAGCTACAACTTGGACAGTGACACAATAAAGACTCTTGAATACATTTGTCACAATTGCGATGAGCCAAACATAAAGTATGGATGTGAATTCCAGTCTTTTGTGAATAAGCAGAGCAAAAGCAAAAAGGTAAAATTCACGTTCTTTTTCTTTTTATTCTTATTGTGACCGTCCCTTAATAGTTTTAGTGTTCATTGTCATGCAACTTGGACACAAAGACATATTTTTGTTTCTGGACAAAGGTGTGACCTTTAGCTGTTTGTTGAAACAAGATGTACACCGGTGATATACATTATAAATAATTAGCAAGCACTGTTCTGTTCTTGGAAAGGAGATGATGATTATAGCAGGTTGGACTGAACAATGTTAGCTTGGAAGTTGATTAATGAACTAATTATTTTCCTTCCGAAATGCGGGGTCTAGAACTTAAGCAACCATGACATTACTTACCGAAATCTTCTGATACTAGAAATAACAAAAAAAAAATTATTTTTGATGAGGGTAAACGTGAATATAGTTTCCAACCCGGAAATCTTGTCTTCGAAGTACGAGAATGCATGGGAATCATCGGGATTACATAAGCTAACCTCAGTACGTTAGTCACTACGGTTGGCAAACAGGCCGAGGAAGCCTAACATTTAATTTAGCGGAAGAAAGAGGAGCAATACAAAAGCTGATCGGGTCCTAGCAGAGTTGCATCAACTAAGTTGGCGCAACTCAAGGAGACAAAGAATAATAGAATTGCCAAACATATGATACAGATATGCAATCAATAATCGTGATCAAGAAAAAATCTGTCATTTAAAAAGGTTAGACTTTTCTGATTTGTTGCCCTATCTCGATTTTGACTGCATTGTATCATCATTATACATGTTTTCACTAACTTCTTGTATCGAGTGTTTATCGGATGAAACATTTTATCTACTGTTAATTCAAAAGACGGACATGAAATGATAACTATAAACTCGTGCTTCCAAGTTAGTATAACTCTAACGTTTGACCTAGAAATACCACGTTTATTATTCATCACTAGTCGTTATCAAAATTGTACCATTACGCACGAGACATTGCATTTGTTTATGAATACCATTCTCGTCACAGAAAAAAACGAAATACGAAATACATTACCAATATACTGTTACCTGTGGCCATATTATTTATCCCACGCAAGTTTTCAAGAAAGATCATTTGTAAGATTGTAAAATGTATTTGTTCGCTTAAAACAGTTTATTATAGAGATTGCCTTTTTCTTAGTAATCTTTCTTTGCTAGCTTAAAAAAATCATCAGAGAGATTGCCATTGTCTTAGTAATCCTTCTTTGCTAGCTTAAAACATCATCAGAGAGATTGCCTTTGATCGTATTTCTCTCCAAGTGCAACTATCTACTTACCAATTCCTATTCCTCTCCAAGTGTAACTATATACTTACCAATTCCTATTTCTCTCCAAGTATAACTATCTACTTACCAATTCCTTTTTCTCTCCATGTATAACTAGCTACTTACCAATTCCTATTTTTCTCCATGTATAACTAGCTACTTACCAATTTCTATTTCTCTCCATGTATAACTAGCTACTTACCACTTCCTATTTCTCTCCATGTATAACTAGATACTTACCAATTCCTATTTCTCTCCATGTATAACAGGCCACACAGCAAAAGTACACCATGTAATCGTTTTATTCGACTGACGTATTTATTCTATATTTCCGTAGCATCTATATATCTGTCTCTCTATATATATCTCTCTCTATCTATCTACCTATCTATCAAATGACATCAGAGTTTTGTGTTCATTTTTTTTTCAGCAAAAAGAAAATCTCTCGAGAAAGTATTCATCTTTTTTCTAAGAATCAGTTTATTTTCCGAAAGTAAGGAAAATATATTGTGTTCTTTATCATGATTATTGATTACTTTCTGAGTAGGATACAAGGGTATTTTCACAACCAACATCTATCCGACCATTTGTCCTACCGTCTGTACATATGTACACCGTTGCCTCCATCCATCATGCCGTCTTCTGTGTCATCATACAGAATCACATATGACCTTTCCTGTTCTTATGTACCATTTGCCCACATGGATACACGGCTTTCCTGTCCTTACGTACCATTTTCCCACATAGACACACGAACAAAATAATAATCTGTAGCACTGACATATATATGTTCATTCGACTCAAATTAAGTTTAAATGGGAAACAGGTTCAAGGATGAATACAAACAGATATTTTTTCAGCCAGTATAAAAACAAATAAGAACATATATTTGATGATAGGCCGTGAACTACTGAAGCTACTAAACAAAATAACTTATAATTCACTGTAGTGAATTACGATAAATAGTTTCAGTGACACGTTCATAACAGTATAGTCTTGAACTTCGAAGCTCCTTTTAGATGCTTACGTGGCCGAATTTCAAATATATCCACCTCCCGTACAGGACTACCCGGGTTCCAATACAATAAGGGGCGAATTATTTTTGTAATGTGATATTTTACATTGACCTGGGAGGGAGAATTATGTAGCTGTTTATATTTTCTGTGTGAATAATCACAAATCACAATAGAACATAAACTGTAAACAGCTGACATCACGCGTGATCCATTAAGGAATTTACTACTTCAATCTGTTGTTCAGTACCTCTTGATAGTGTGACCAAACGGATTGTAGTGCACGAAATAACGGAATCAACAGTTACCATTATCAGTTTTCAATTTGGCAACAAATAGGGAGGGAGACTTTGGGAAACATATCAAGTTCAGGGGAAGTTGAAAAGACATATTTCAGGGATTAAGGATGTCAATGACAAAGCTGGGCAACTGGGTCATATTCTTCTTAATTGCTGGGTCAGCACCATGACAAATCTTTGTAACTAGGTCATATTCATTCTAAATTGTGGTTCAGCATCATTTAGTATGTGTGTGGTCTGTGAGACCTGTCTTTCATTTAGTAAGGGTTAGACAATCATATTCCGTATGTAAAGGAAGTGGGTGTAGGTACGTGATGTAGTAGATATAGGTGCTTGAGAAACAATAGAGGGAGTTATATGTAGTGGAGAGAGGAATTATGGAAACAGTGGAAGAAGAAAACGTATTAGACTGGAGCTACATAGAAAACCATGTAGCTAAACTGCTGTGAAGAAAATTTGGAAAGATGGACAGATTCAAGAATAATTCAATCATCTAATATGAGTTAGTTATTTATAATGTACCACTGAGGTTTCAACACTCTGATTCCATAAGGTTATATGGACAAGAGATCTCGGGTCAGACAAAGAAAACCCACTAGCCAATGCGTTTGAGGAAAAAATAAAAATAATTGTTTTGTTTGATATGAATGAATAATGGGTATACGTCATGTAATGAGTGAAAAACGTAGTATGTTCACTCGTGGCTTCGCCACTATTGGAAATACTGAGCTTTTAACCCACTTGATGTGGAGAACACTTCTGAATTGACACTCTGCATTTGGCTGCTGGGACATGTTTGTCAACCAATAAACTCTAGAACTTGTCAAGTTGTACTGCTGTAGGTGGTAACGAAGTTGCCAGATTTACCTGGATGTCATGCATTAGTTGTGTTCCTTTTATCATACGGAGGTTTCTCTTAGTAGCAAAATAGAATGAGGGTTGGTGACACAATGTTGGTAGCTTAAAGCGGACGAAATAAAGTAATATGTAGATTGACATACAGAACACATAAAACATCTCATATTTTAAAAGTTGTTCTCATTTCTCAGAGAGTCAATTTTCAACTTTCAGGCTGGATAGTCAGTAAGAGGAAATATTTGTAAAAGCGATAATAGTGAGATCCCAATGGACATTTTTGTTGTCATATTTACCATATTGAAATAACAGTGTTTCAGTATCCTGGGGAAAAGTAACAATATACCAATATGCAAGGAAAATCTACATGTAACAGTATAATAATAATAATAATAATAATAATAATAATAATAATAATGAGAAAAATATGCAAGGAAAACGTATACTAATATGCAAAGGAAAATATAATAATAATAATAATAATAATAATAATAATAATAATATGCTAGGGTAAAAAGCAACAGTACACTAATATGCCCTGTGTCTGTCTGGTTGTATGAGAGGGATCCTCAGTCAGAGCGAATCAATCAGTATGTGTTGCCGTCTGAAAGATGTTTTAGACCAGCATGTGTACACGATGAATTAATTGCTGTCGCAACTAATGTTCAACTACATATCTGTTACAACATTATCAGTCACGTTGATGACAGCAAGACAAAAAAATAACTGGCAGACAACGTCAAATTCATTTCCCGAATATGTCCAACGGTTTTGCAGAGGATACGATCATGGAGGTCTTTGGATGTCGATGATGTCATAAGCATTGACATAGTTGCTTGTTTCCCACCCAGATTTATTGGACTTTGCACGGTGTTGACATCTTACACATGATCTTGTCAGAGGTTCATTCAACGAATATCTTCCTGAGGAAGATTTTACAAGATTTACTCAAATCGTACAGTTTACGTTTTCGCCAGGTCATCTAATGCGCGGCGGCAAATTGATCGTGGATTGGTCCCTATTGCGTTGCTGCGTTTTATTTTAGTAGTGTGGATGTTGATTCATCTTGTTGACCCTGTCGCCGTAATAACATGTTGATTTCATACACCATTATAGGAGACAACTCCGAAATAAATATCAAATGCAAAATATCGAATGAAAAATAATTGTCAAATTTAGCTTCGTAGCTGCAAATGATTGAATGTGTTTGTCTCGACGATTAGTTATAGACCTGGAAGAGTTAGATTTATTCGTTAGAGACTACTCGCGCGAGTACAACTGTGTGAAATTTTCATGACATACACATAGAGATGGTTTCAAATATCAATGCATTCTACTGAGAACTTTGATACTCGCATATTTAGAAATACTTTACTCTCGAGGAACAGATTCCACCGCAAATCCACTGTCGTCGCAATTGATTCAAACATTTATCGCTGCTCGAAATTATTCTAGTGTTCTACACATTGATTAAACTGTGTTGTTTTCTTAAAACTTATCAGCATACGTGTGAATTAAAATTAATATCAACTCCCAATACTCCATATGGTCATTGAGGAATCAAGAATCTATCCACGCGGGTCAATTATCGATCGCGTACGATCAGCCGTTAGAATAGTATGGAACGGTTAATGACCTAGTGGCAATGCCAATTGTACCACAGATACAAGATCCACTTGGGCGTAATAAACTTTGTTATCTTCTTGGCGGAGAAGGATCTAGTAAAACCACGAGAGCAATCTATATATTGGATTATTGTGATGTAGTAGCGTTAACACCGATGCACAGGTTTGCCGACGACATGGAACAACGTGGTGTAAACACACATAAATGACCAACGTAGACACTAGAACACACTAGTGTGTTCATTTGGGATGTAATCTATTCTGTCAGTAAAGACACATTAGAAGCATTTATCAAGTGGCCGAGTCAAAATAACATCCACTGAAGTAGCGACTATGGAGCTCCACAACCAACCACAAAATCTAGAAAACTAATCAAAATCCTAAATCACCATAATGACACTACTATGACTGCTCAAGTTGAAACAACCGCTTGCTCAAATTGTCCAACCGTTATTGATTTTTTGTAAAACATACCTATATACCCTTTAGAATATATTTATAGATCTAAATATCGAAGAAAAAAATTGGTATTATTGCACTGGCGAATGTTTCTGCAAATATTCAAAGGAACAGTTCTGAAACTTCTGTAAATGTTAAAAATGAACTTCAGACAACAGCCTGTAATATTATTTGTTATTGAAGAATAACTGCAGAAGGCGTTCTATACTATTTATTAAATACAAGACGTCAGTACAGTTAGGAAGGGGAGTAAAGACTGCCCTGAAAATATTTTTCCCATGGAACATAAACCCTAGTGAATGTATGACATAAACCAGCTGTTGGTGTATAGCAGTTCTAATCCAGTCTGGAATATCTGATTACTTTTACTGTCAAGTGATATTTCAAAGCTAATTAGATTAAGGCTTACACTACATCTCCCCTCCTGAGAAAGTTAACATTAAAACGAAACGTGATCTGATGACCGCATTTCTAAACAAGCTACCAAAACTTCATTTTTACAAGTTCAGTCTCTCAGGTGGTTTCGAACGTATGAAATATCAAGTTTTACTGGTTGACACTGCTCTGCTTTCATCTGAGTCAGACAAAGTATCGGGGTATGAAATAGTCACTCTGAGAGGCTCCTATAGCGAGGTAGGCATGGGAATTAAATTTCTCCTATTACGCTGTATCTCTCCCTCGTCAGTTACTACCTAGTATGAACGAGGTGTAGATGCCTCAGATTTAACAACGCCTGAAGAAAGATAATCTTTAATCCATACTTTATTCCCTACCTGAAGTTTTTTCATATTTCGGGCTCGATGTTGACGATCATAATTTTTCTTTTGAATTTGCCTTTGATAGTTTTCCGATTTCTTCAGTTTCTTCAAATCCGGCCATTTCGGTTGTAAGCTTTTGGTGCCATTGGCAATGCAGTTTGTAATTTTCTTCCCATCAATAATTCAGCAGGGCTGTATCCATTCGGTAATGGTGTTGCGCGATACGTCAAAAGAGCTATGTAAGGATCGTTTGCTTTTATAAGCATTCTTTTAATTGTTTGAACAGCCCTTACGGCGAGACCATTGTTCTGTGGATATTTTGGACTACTTGTAATATGCCTGAATCCGTAATTTGTCGCAAATTCTTTGAGTATTGCAGATGTGTATTGCGGACCATTATCTGAAACTAATACTTCTGGTATACCGTGTTGAGCAAATATTGATCTGAGATGATTGACAATTGCTTTTGAACATGTGCCTTGCAATTTTGCTATTTCGATGTCTCGTGAAAAATAATCAATCACCAAGAGATATGTTTATCCATTAAGTTCAAACAAGTCTGAAGCGACTCTTTGCCAAGGTCGACTTGGACATTCATTTTGGTATCATTGGTTCAGCTTGATCTCTTGAGTTTTCGATGCAATTTTGGCAAGACTTTAGCAAGTGTTCTAGCTGAGTGCTTAGTCCTTTCCACCAAACTGACGTTTTGGCGCGTCCTCGACATTTAACTATGCCTTCGTGACCATCGTTTCTCTCTAAGACTTCTTTTTTTAAATGATTCTGGTTAAGAACAGGCGTGTACCTTTCATTAAAAAACGATTTTAAATTGTAAATTCACCTCTATCTGCCCAGTACGATTGCAGTTTTCCGTCAAATCGGATTTCTCTGGTCACTCCTTTTCACAGATTTGTACAAATTGTTTGCAAATCGGATCATTACGATATTCAGACTTTATTTGTTCAAGTCGAGTATCTGATGCGGGCAAATTACTAACTACGAAATCAACATAGGCGTTAGTTTCAGCCTGAAATTCTCTGTCTCTCTCAGCGTGATAACTTAAAGGTGCTCTGGATAGAGCATCAACAGTTAATAGATTTTTGCCAACAACATGAACTATACAAAAGTTGAATCTCATCAAACGCATTCTAAAGCGTTGAATTCTAGGGGTAAATCTCCCAAGATTTTTGTGCTCATTAGTGGTACTAATGGCTTATGGTCAGTTTCAAATTTGAATTGTGACCCAATTAAATAGCTACTGAAGCGTTCACATGCCCAAGTGGTTGCAATGGCCTCTTTTCTATTTGAGCTTAGCGTTGCTCAGTTTCTGACATACCTCGCGATGACAAAGCCACCGGTCTCAGAGTGCTACCGTGCTTCTGCCGTAGCACAGCACCTAGTCCAAATGAAGGTGCATCTTCAGATACAATTAGTTCTCTATTTGGATCATAATGTGCTAAAGTTGGTGAAGATATCATTTCTTGCTTGATATCTCTAAAAGTTTGTTCTTGATCTGGACCCCAAGTCCACGAGTTTTTACCTTTCAAAAGCTCACGTAATGGTTTTGATTTTTCTGCCAAATTTGGACTAAATTTGCCAAACTGGTTTGCCATAGCGAGAAATCGTCGTATCTCTGTTACGCATTTCGGTGTTTCCATTTCAGTTATAACTTTTACTTTTTCCGGATCAGGTCAGCAACCATTTTCGTCAACAATATGCCCAAGAAACCTAATGGATGGTCTCGAAAATTCACACTTTTCAGCGTTCAAAGTGACGCCGGTCTTTTGAATTGATTTCATGACCATTTCTAGTCTTTCGTCAAGCTGTTTCTGCGTTTCCCCAAAAACAAGAACATCGTCCATGTGACAGAGTGTTCCCCCATGTCGCTCCAACGTTTCTGACATCCTTCTCTGAAAAAATTCAGGCGCTTGACTGATTCCGAATGAAAGGCGATTAAAATAAAACCTACCAAAAGGGATAATGAAAGTTGTAAGGCGGCTTGAATCTTCTGACAGGTTTATCTGCCAAAAGCATGAGTTTGCATCAAGTTTGGTGAAAAACTTTGCACCTGCTAGGTTTGAAAGGGATTCTTGAACTGATGGTAGTGGGTGGTTCTCTCTTTTAACTGATTCATTCAGTTTAGTTAGATCCACGCAAATTCTCACGGTACCGTTTGGTTTCGGAACGACAACCATTGCCGCGCACCACATTATGGGCTCATCTACTTTTGAAATAACACCCATTTTTTTTTTCCATTCTATCCAACTCCTCTTGAACTTTATTCAATGAATGGGTAGGAACCTTTCTTGGGGTAGATAAGGCATAAGGTTTGGCATTTTTGTCCAGAGTTATGTTATAGAACCAATTTGTTTTCCCTAGACCTTTAAAAAGATTTGGGAATTTCTCGCCATAATCCCTATCTAAATTTGTAGATTTATCATGAATTTTGCTTGCATTTTGTGAGCTTTTATCTGAGGCATTTACTGAGGATATATTTACCTGTTCAATAATCTTGAGAGCCTGAATCGCGGGCCTGCCCAAGAGTGCCTGACTCAGTCCCTTTACAACAAATATGTCTTGTACACTGAACGCATTGTTCGATTCCAGTCCACATGTAAATTTTCCCAGCA
>JAECUM010091467.1:0-16704 GCA_016617855.1 Megalonaias nervosa
ATATTTTATTTATATCACATACAAATACATATATTTGCCCTTTGAACTTAGTTCAGATTTACTACAAGCAGCTGTGTATTGACCTAGTGAATGAACTCCTCATATCCCCAAGTGGGTCCGCTACAAAATGTAGTTCTATGCATTTAGTGGCTATTTACAATCACCTCTGCATATTGATAAGTTGATTGTTTTCTTTTCTTGGTTTCTGTTTTTCTCCACATTGATTATATCAATATAATACACACTTATGATTTAAACATGAAAGATGGTTTTAATGATAAAAGTACAGTAGAGCACTATTTACACTGGGATAACTACGTCATTCACATGAACGCCATTCACATACCGGCGCATGGAAAGTAATGTGGAATACAAACTAAGCCAACTGACGAACCAACAAGAGGTAATTAAAATATTTTAATACATTTACAGTTGATCTAAGTCATTATTCTGTTTTAGCAACAGTACAACCGACCATACCCTCTCTCTCTCTCTCTCTCTCTCTCTCTCTCTCTCTCTCTCTCTCTCTCTCTCTGGTCGGTTTGACTTAACTTTTACCATCATTCATAAGTCCAGAGATATCGTGGGATGACACAAAATAGAATCTTCTACGTTCGTCAATTCATAGATTTTACCCCGTATCTTTGCTACTATGGTCAAGAGAGAGAGAGAGAGAGAGAGAGAGAGAGAGAGAGAGAGAGGCCTTTGGACATTTTCATATTTAAATAATAATAATCGATTTTTTAGAACATTATGGTATGTTTAAGAAAAAACAAACAAAACAGCCATAACATTAAATATATCACACTATGTGTACCACGTAACCGAGGAATTTACTGGTTTGCAACATTGTATCATTGATAAACACTGCTGATAAATCCCAGGGAAAGTGCACACGTATCGTTAGGACGAACCATATTCTTGTAGGTTACTTGGTGTAATTTCTATTTCAAGGTTTCAATCCAGTCCAAATTCCTTTTCTCTCTCATTCCACATTTCTGCGCAGTTTGTCCGTTATGCATGAGAGGGGAGGGGAGAACAGAAAGCAGAAAGGATTGTGATGAAAATGTGTACCATATTAAATTAATTTAGAAAACGGGGATTATTAATACTTTTCATCGTTATTTTTCATACGTCACTAGTGACCAGTGTGTGGAAATTGATCATTGATCTAGAATCAGCTGTAGACGCTCGCGAGAATGTTTATGTATGCGTATTATTGCGCCATGGGCGGATCACAATTTGATATACCAATAATATTGGTGTATCAAATTGCTTTATACCAACACTTTAAATGCATGTTATTTTTTAATGTATGTGGTATATATGTATATATATATATATATATATATATATATATATATATATATATATATATATATATATATATATATATACCTCACCTCTCTCTGCTATATATATATATACTACTGCTACTCTGCTCTTTCTCCTCTCTTGTGTGTGTGTGTGTGTGTGTGTGTGTGTGTGTGTGTGTGTGTGTGTGTGTGTGTGTGTGTGTGTGTGTGTGTGTGTGTGTGTGTGTGTGTGTGTGTGTGTGAGGGGGATATGATCCCCCACCTGTTATGGTGGTTTGGTTGCCGTTATTTAGGATTAGATTTGATCGACCACAGTGTTGTTGTCCGGATCGATCAAACAATAAATTAAAATATGAAATTAATTGTAGGAATCTGAACACAGGTACGCAAAAGAACAAAAAGAGCCCCCGTATGTAAAAATAACAGTTTCATCAATTTCTTAAACAAAATGGAATTGAACATGACATTTGAATGATACCCTTTCTCTTAGAAATAGAATTACAAAAATGTACAAGAAATGCAATTAGCCGTTCGGTTATACCGATAAAGCACATTTCTTCTTAGAATCGAGTGATTAATCGAACTTAAATTGCCAGCATGTCAGCACAACCCGGTTGCTTCCGATCCTTTTTAAATCACTGTTGGAGACAGATCAACGTTGTGCTCTCTCTCTCTCTCTCTCTCTCTCTCTCTCTCTCTCTCTCTCTCTCTCTCTCTCTCTCTCTCTCTCTCTCTCTCTCTCTCTCCAACCTCTTCGGGTAATCATCCGTAACGCGGTTGTAGTCAGCATCCCTTCCCACTGGGTAGCACAGTTATGGAGATATCCATTTCCCCCCTTCATACAAATTTAACACGTAACCAAAATATTTGTCAGATTTTTCTTCTCCTGAGAAAGAACAATATTTGTACACTTTTTACGCCAGATATGGTCTTGTCGTAATTCAATAGAACTAAGCTAATGTGGTCAGTTCGCAACTGATTCCTGATACACAATCCTATTAACATACAATAAATATCTCTCTAGTGGCTATTTGCATTCCTAACTGGAACTATGATATAACTAGACCTCGTAGATAAACTGTGGGCTGTAAATTACTAGTTGAACGGTGTTGGTCGATATTCGCCAATTTTCTCGGTTAAGAGAATTCACAATTTAATTACACTGATAAATTAATGGACTTCACGTCTTGCGTAATTGCAATTACTTGCTAACTAGCAATTAGAGATTCATTGACCTAGACATAGCAAACTCAATGTTCAGCACGCAAGCTAGATATCATTTAAGACTGATAAATTAATTCTCATAATTCATGTTAGAGTCATTCATGAAATTCCTACAGTACATGATTTCTATTAAATACAAACCACTAAATCCGAGCACATTCATATTAACAAAATATTATATGACATTCTTACAAAACATGAATTGTGTAACATTCAAGACAACGAATGCACGATTAACTTCTGGACTCTGGGGAAACTGAAGTTTGAATTTAAAACAAATACATTCAACAAATAATTACAAACTTAAATAAATGGATGTATTGTATGTGATTGAGACAATAATTTTATCCTTTTCGAGACACGCTATTTCTATGCAGCCGAATCTCTCTCGAGTCTGTCAAATTCATATTCTTCCAAACACCCGTCTCTTGGACAATTTAACGAGAAATACTTGTTTTTATTCCGGAGCTAAATTCTGACTTCCCACAGAAACTTAGATTGACTAATCTCGCGAGGGAGATTATTTAAAACCTCGAATTTCGTCAGGGAAACACATCCTCTCGTTTAACTTAGTTAATCAGGATTCTTCTCCAACAGACACAATTTTCACACTGCTATCGAAGTCAGAATAATTCTGCCTATATTAATAAATATTCTGGAAAATATCGTTTTATGACGTCATTTCCGTTACATGTCCTTGCGTTAACATCGTTCTCCACTATCTGTCTCACCTTTATCCTAATGGAGTCTAATTAAAATCCAGTCATGACAACAACAAACAGAGCATATCCCGTCCTTCGCAGGCAGCAACTTACTGCGAACCTAGCTCATACGTCAAAGTTAATTGTTCGTGTCACGCTGACAACAATAAAATGTGCTGCGAGTGTATCTGTAAATTTTTCAACGTAGGGAAATAAGTTCTCCGACTTAGGTTCAACCTTTCCTCTACATAAGAGACGGGGACAATGACAAAAATACATGAATTTGCGTGAAGAAAAAAAAAAACATTATTTACAAAGGTTCTGCGCTCTAAAAGTCAACGATATGTAATTTCATGTGCCGCTTCATTCCACAATTACATCTTAATGATTGCAATACACGACGAGCAAATGAGTCATTATTTACAGTACAAAAGGTTTTTCTAATTTGCTCGATGCAGTTTCTCTAGATTGCAATTGTACCTACATGATTTGAATGTATGTAGTGGGTACATTAGACATCGAGTTCCATTTCATGCAAAATGTCGATGCTATCCATACAACTAATGGGACAAAAGCAACACGTCGTGCACAATTCCATTAAAATTTTAATAAATATAATGAACGATGCAACACACGTAACTCTTCATTTGGAACAATCGTTTAGACCTCTGAAGGGGAGATAAGAATCTGCGGGTATCGGACGGCTATATGACAATGAGGGCATTGGACATCTATAAGATGCTGAGAGTATCGGACGTCTATAAGATTGCATATTGCAGCACACTGTTTCTTTAAATAACAGTTGTTTTTGAGCCACATTCTTGCCTGTATAGATTGTTTTCTACACAGCAGTCATCACTAAGTCACATTCTTGCCTGTATAGATTATTTTTTACTCAGCAGTCACCACTGAGCCACATTCTTGCCTGTATAGACTGCTTTCTACACAGCAGTCATCATTGAGTCACATTCTTGCCTGTATAGATTGTTTTCTACACAGCAGTCATCACTAAGTCACATTCTTGCCTGTATAGATTATTTTTTACTCAGCAGTCATCACTGAGCCACATTCTTGCCTGTATAGACTGCTTTCTACACAGCAGTCATCACTGAGTCACATTCTTGCCTATATAGATTGTTTTCTACACAGCAGTCATCACTGAGTATCATTACTGCCTGTATAAATTATTTTCTACACAGCAGTCATCACTGAGTCACATTCTTGCCTGTATAGATTGTTGTCTACACAGCAGTCATTATGGAACCACATTCTTGCCTGTATAGATTGTTTTCTACGCAACAGTCATCACTGAGCCATGTTCTTTCCTGTATGGATTGTTTTCTACACAGCAGTCATCAATGAGCCACGTTTGTGGTTATACCGATTGTGATTTAATGAGTTCGTATTGAAGAACAGTCAGGTTTAAATAAGGGATGCAAAACACGTAATTTTAACACCAAACAGAAACAAACTCGCTCATTTAAAAATAAGCAAATTGTAATATATACAGGAAACGTTGTTCATTTAACCTGTTCTGTTATAAGAGGGTTAAAAATCGAAACAATATTTGAATGCCACGAAATCGATCGAGTTATATATTTTCACCAATTTAAAATAATTGAGAACAAATTAACATTTGTCAACAGTAAACTGTAAATCTTATAAATAATTTTTGTACAATATTCACCTTATACGATTGTAAATAAGATCACCTCTCCATGACAATCGCGCACTGCTAAAGTTTGATCACCTTTTCTTCTTCCGGTAATACAATCGGTTGCAAGGCTCTCTTTGATTCAAGTCAGCGCTGCTTTGATCTGATTGTCGCACTCAGCAACAAGAGTCAGGTGTAACCATTACTTCCCTCTCATGCGACATAATCTGTGTTGGAGTCAAAACGATGTGTGGTTGTGCTGAGTTGTTTTTTGTTTTTGTTTTGCTGTTGTTGTTCTTTTGGGGGGTGGGGGGTGGGGGAAGTGTTTGTTTTTAAAATTTAAATCGTTTATTTGAATTGTACTTTTTTCCTCAACCCTTCGTCTAAATTGAGAATGTTCGTTTGAATGACTATTCCAAACCTTTATCTCAAATGAAAAATTCATTTCACTGTCAGAGTAATTCTCACGTCCTTGTATGAAAAAAGTTATTTCTGACAAGGGGAAGGTCTAATATCATCTACGTCATACCTGTGGCATGCGCAGCGGCCACACCACGGGCAACGGCTTCGACTGGCCGGCTAAACCAGGTTGAGGGTAGCCGTCGGGTCTTAAACCCTCGGTGATCTAGGTTTGTCTACCTAAGCATGTGAAGACTGGACCCGGCGGACTGCGCGGAGGAACCACCTGCTGGTCAACGGGCAGAAAGGCGGTTACAGCAAGCGACGTGGAACGCGACTAGGGCACAGTGAGACACCATTAGACACTGCTGGCCATCCACTGCATCCCCCCCCCCACACACACACACATCTCCAGCCACCTCGACTCTGTCTTGCCACTGGACTCAGATATGCGGAGACAAGAGAGTGAGGTCGACGAGTGCGCAACTCCTCCTCACTGAAATCCAATTCTCACGCGCAAGTCATGACTTCACCAGATCATTATCCCATTCCATTCCATCACCTTTAGCTATAGGTTGTAGTCACTTAGATTAGCAAAAGATGTTACAATCCGACCATAGTCACTAAGAGTAGTTTATATTAAAATTGTATATGGTTTCAGAGAATAGCTATGATGTCATATGCATGTTGTTTACTTACCCCTCATTCCGTTTCCTTCTTGACATCTGTTATTTGCACTTTCACTAATCTTCTTCTGTTAGCTGATTCTTGAGACCGGCCTGAAACAGGTATATTGTATTAGCTTTCTCTACATGGTTAAATTTCTATTTGTGTCGCGAAATGAAACTTGGCAAATTTTGTTTGTTTAATTTTTGTTATCCATATAGATTGTTTGTTTAATATGCATGACTTCTGAAAGTAATATGAGCAATATTCATTACAACAGGTTTTGTTTTTAATACAATATGTAGCCTAAATATCTGGTTGATGCTAGTAACCAGCTGTTAAACATTTTCTTTAATAAAACGCAATGCAACATTTCTCTGTTTGATTTTTGTTTGTTTTACTGGTGTTTTCTTTCGTTTCGAAAGAGCAGAATATTCGACAGTTTGATTTGATATTGATTTCATCAGGTATGTATTGTAAATGCTATACAGTTCAACATAAATGCACTGTACCTTAGTAACCATCCATTATCCATACGTGCTGCCCATTTTTGCATGATCCTAAGCTGCGATTAATTGTTATTAGATTTGAAAGAAGCAGAAGACATGCATGGCATTTATTTTAGTGCTCCAAGTTCTCTTACTAAAACTATTAACAACAATATAAAATCGTGTGCCTGTCTAACTCTGCGTCGCATGTACCAATCACAATTCTCTATTGGTATAACCAGCCAACGTAATCTCTCTCTCTCTCTCTCTCTCTCTCTCTCTCTCTCTCT
The DNA here is from genome assembly GCA_016617855.1 of Megalonaias nervosa. Lineage (NCBI taxonomy): Eukaryota > Metazoa > Mollusca > Bivalvia > Unionida > Unionidae > Megalonaias > Megalonaias nervosa. The sequence goes on from JAECUM010091467.1 coordinate 6,739, forward strand.
CTCTCACACACACACACACACACACACACACACACACACACACACACACACACGCACACACACACATACACACACAAACACAGACACACACACACAGACACACACACAGTGCTACTTGTTCCTCTATGGGATAATACACTGAAACAAGTCCTAACATGCAGTAAGATAGTTTTATGAACATAGAACGAAATAGTTCGAATGATATTGAATAAAATATTTGATGAAAGAAAATCAATACAGGTATATAAATTGCCGCTAAATCTTTGGGATAGATATATAGATGATGCTACACGTACATTAATACACAAATGACTTTTCATGTGGCATAATTCGTAATAAATTAGTATATATATTGGTAGAGGTGTGTGCGTGCCTTTGGAAAGAGCGATACAACCGCAAAACTATATTATCACATAGTCGGTATAGTATTCCTATAGTATATGCAGTTTCATATTTTTTATATTACTACATATTAACGTATCACTTTATGTGATTTGTATTGGTCCAAATAAGACCATGAAATTATTGCGCAGTATCCTCTTTACTGATTGGCTGCGATCGTGGGAAACTTTTTAACCCCGCCTTCTGGGGTTTTTTGTTTTCAATGAACAATTTTGGCCGCCATTTTTCGAATCGACTCGCGAAAAGGAATTGGGGAAAAATGGTATCGTCTGCTTCAATATGGCTAATGAAATTAAGTAGACAATTGACATACGAACTTCTTGCTATCGTTCTTATGTCATGAGATGGGTTTGCTGGGAACATATTCTCTTGACATACAAGGTCCGATTTATTGAAACCGTTAAATACGCAATAGTTTGGACGTTTTTTTAGATCTCTTCAACACAGTTATAATACTAACTCACAGATTTAAGATTAAATAAATACTATTATAAAACGATGACACGTCTTTTGGATAAAATGCGAAAAAGTGAATAATAACCAATGACCCACTTCGCATACATAAGAACCAACAAAAGAAAAAACAAAATCACTAATTTAAAAACAAAATGTATATATGGAAGTTTGTTATGTAATATGTTCGGCTGTAAGAAAGTTACAAAAAGGAATTCGAAATAATATTTGCATCTAATGAAATAGACCGAGATAAATTTTACTGCCTATAAAAACAATTCTACCACTGCAAAAGAAAAGAATATTTTACAGTAAAATCTGAAAATCTATTTGGTAATTATTGTTGTACAATTCGCACTTCAAATGACCCTAAAAGAGAAACACCTATCCGAGATAAGGTGTGATTACCTGTTCTTCTTCAGGTAATATAAGCAAGTTTAATGTCACCTAAGTTATATTTAGCTATAGAGCAGCCGGCATCGTGAGCACAGTATGTTTTCCAAGCTGAGGCATCTGTCGTTTTGTGTTACAACAGTTATGTCTGCTTTGCGTGTTAAATGTAGCTTTTTATACACTTCGAGGTGTCTGAAAAAACCTTTATCATGGTTAGTTGTTTTGTGGAATAAAAATACCATTAATACTAATACAATAAAAGTTTTTGCGGATAAGCTAAATTAGTCTTTATAAATCCATATTTTTATTGCCTGGTAAATCAAAAGAAATTTTTAAAACAATTATGATCCATATCACTGGCACACCTGGTTAAATAATCATGTCTTAACGTGTGAGCATCAACACCTTTAAAAATATGAGAAAATTACAATTATCACGAATCTCTTTAGGAACTTGGGTATATCGTAGTGTAACATAAACGATATCAGTAGTTTTATATCCAAATCGGGAATATATTCTTGAGAGGATTGTTTGTTTATCCATCATAACATCATCATAAATAACCAGGTTATTGAGATATACATCAATATCATCAACCGATGGAACATCGTGTATGTCTGTAATATAATTTACTGGTTCCTGATATTATTGTTTTCACGAAAACTTCATTAAAATGTTTGATAACATCGTAACATTGCTAGTCATCAGCAGACGGTACAACTAAATAAAGTTTAACCCATTTTAACCATCTCATTATTAAATTAAATTGAGTTTTACCATCCTGATGGACCCATGATAATGGCCCTAACTGAATTTGGTAACGCTATACGATATTTAACTGGAGCTTTCTCCAGTGTTGCTGAAACGTCAAAGACGTTCATATTGAACGATATTACAATAACAACATGCTTTTGCTTCCATGTTGACTTCGATGTAAATGAGACGTTTAGTCACGTCACGATAATGACGAAGAATAACAGACATGTAATTACATGTGTATGTGACAGTTGTGGCACAAATATAATTTGCAAAACAAGAAAATGGCGGACATATTGCAGCGTCACTTGATATATTACCAGGAACACCGTGGGCAAAATATCATGGCAAAAATATTTAACTGGATATAATTACTGCAGACCAGGAATCCAAATGGACAAAAAGAAAAAGTCACGTGCATATAAAAGTCCGCCCAATCAAACCGATGCCGATTGCCATCACCATGATGTAACATATAGGACACACGGTACTAATTATATGGAAGAACTGTGAACCAGTCTATAAAAAAAAATGGGTGAACAAATAATAGTGTATATACGGGTTTGGTGGTCCATAATTGCTTAACAATGAAAAGTAAAATTTTTGTAAAAATATCTTTTGAGAGCTTATCCTATCTGTAATTTTAAATAAATATAGACAAAATTATATTGATGCAATTTAAGTCGTTTTACAGGCTAGACTTAGGAGTACTCAATAACGAAAGGAGCACCTGATTCATTTGGTGCAGAATCAATAACATGTGTTTCATGCACATGTAGATAAAAAAATGCCGCGGCTCATATGGTGTTTTCAACACAAAAGCTTGCACCAAGGATAGTTGTGCATGGAGAAATATAGGTCTGATCATCAGCACCCAGAAATTTTAAGTTGTTGAATTTTTAATATGATTGTGTTTCCATATGTTTACTATGGGTGTTGAATTAGTACCGTGAGTCCTATGGATGTGATGATTCACAGCAAAGACCTAATGCTGGTGAAAGATTAACAATGGGGTTACTAGGAGAAACACTTGCACGATACTTGCGGGCGATATAATATAGGGACAAGTTTAGCAACTTATGCTTGATGAAGTTTAAACAAGTTCTGCTGAATATCGTCTCTAAATTTGTTCGTGAAGCCACGATTAAATCCTCAGGAATCCACTCATACAAAAGTCTTTCGCAGACGTTTTGCAAATTCTTTTACGCATTTCTTCACACTGTACCCTGTCAGGTTATAAACGCGTTCGGATTTTTAGTAGCTTCAAAAGATCGTCTTTGGAATCACTGTTATCATGAACTTGTTCATGATAATCAACAGCCTTTACTAACCAATCATTAGGCGTTTCACTAGCAATCGCAGGAGCCTGACCTTGATCCCGTCACATAATTATATTAACTGGTCTTTTCATTAATCATGCTAACAGTAAATTGCAGGAGGTTGACCTTGATCCCGTCACATAATTATATTAACTGGTCTTTACATTAACCAATGCTAACAGTATTTCTAACATTTGTCTAGACACGGTACAGATCACGTCCCAGATTACAACAAGATGGATATATTTCTCACCCATACGTACAGGATCACAGTAGGACACACGGTACTAATTGTATGGAAACATGGGAACCAGTCTGGGAATTGGTGAACATAAAATTTAGTATATATGGTTTTGGCTGGCCTCGACTGGTTGATAGCGTAAGTTAATTTTTTTAGGCAAAAATATCTTTTGAGAGCTAATCGTAGTTGTAACTAAAACAAAAAATAGAGACATTGTTTTATTGATGGAATTTCAGTCCTTTAACAGTCTTAAGTCTGGAACACTCATTACTGAAATTAGCACTCTTTGGTGCGGAATTGAAACCACATGTTTAAAACACACTTAGGTCCAGAAAATGCCGCGGCTAATCATTTCCTCTACAAAGAAGCTGTCATCCAGTGCTGCGAATCCCCCAGTTTGTTAGGGGTGGGTACGTTGTAGTGGAAATTGGGTTATCGTTATCTAGAGGGTGATCGCCTTCGATGTTATTGCCCGGATCGAGTAAATATCAATATAAAATGTGAAACTTATAGGTGGAATAGATAGAGATCTGAGCAGATATATAAAACAGAATGACACGAGCCCCCGTACATGAAAATAACAATTTAATCAATTACATAAACAGCCGTGATAATGCATTACATTAGGAAGATACACTTCTTTTGAAATAAATCATTCACCGAATTTCAAACACAAATATACTTATATAAATAGCCGATCTGTTTTAAATGATAGAATTAGTTCATCACAGAATCGAGTGAACAATCGAAGTCATTGCCTTGTACAACTTCATAACCTGATTATTTCGGGTTCATTCCAACTTCACTGTGACTGTTCTCCAACTTCACTGTGACTGTTCTTCTTGGTCCTTTCCATTTTTCTTTTCTCCAAACTCTCTATTGTCTCGCCTCTTTCGGCCCTCGAACTTTGTGTGGGTAGGTGGATATGTAAGTACGTGATACGTAGATACTTGGATAGGTAGGTACGTGGATACGTCCCGTGGAGCTATTTCACCTTCCAAAATAAACAAAGAAGCAACCTAAATCTTCTGTCAGATATACTACTGGGAATAGCAGTGTTAGGGACCAGCTTCGCACTGCTAAAAGAGACCGCCGTAAAGCTGAGAGGCTTTGGCTTTCCACCAGACTCACTATTCATAAGCAGATCTATGATGCCGCTAAGAAGAATGTCACAAACATAGTCCATGCAGCGAAATCGACCAACTATAGTACTAAGATCACGGAAGGTTCCAGCTGCAAAGAGCTATTTGAGATTACTAACAAGCTACTGTCAAGGAACAAATGTACACCACTTCCAGCTACCTTCTCTCTAGTCGACCTATCGGACCTGTTTGCAAATTTCTCTCTCTCATCTGGGGAATTCCCATCATTTTACAAAACTGCCATTGTAAAGCCTCTGCTGAAGAAACCAACACTCGACCATAATGATTTAAAGAACTACCTCCCAGTTTCTAATCTCCCATTCATGTCAAAAATCTTAGGAAAAGTTGTTCTATCCAAACTTGTATCTCATCTGAATTCAGACAGTCTTTTTAGCAATGTACAGTCTGCATATCGCCCTCGCCACAGTACCGAAACTACTCTTATGAAAATAGTCAATGACCTTCTCTCTGCTTTGGATAGCGGAAAGATTACAGTCCTCACTCTCCTTGACTTGTCTGCAGCATTTGACACTATAGACCATGATATATTACTTTACCGTCTCCAGCATGTATTTGGCATTCATGATACAGCCTTACTATGGTTCAAGTCCTACTTGGTCAACAGGACACAAATTGTGTCCGCAAATGGAAAACACTCCAGCCCAGTTGAACTATGCTGTGGTGTTCCACAGGGGTCTGTTCTTGGACTTGTTCTCTTCATTCTATACACTCAGCCACTCTCAAGTGTCATAGATCATCATCCGGTGTCTCACCAATTGTATGCTGATGACACCCAAATATACAAATCTAGCCACCCAACTGAAGTTGAAGCTACCATCCAAGGTGTAGAGAGGTGCATTTCCGATGTGAAATCATAGATGACATGTAACAAGCTGCAGATGAATGATGATAAAACTGAAGCCATCCTGATTACAACACAAAGACTTTCTCATTCACATCCTTTACCTCAGACAATAAATATCAGCAACACCAACATTAAATTCACACAGTCAGTACGAAACCTCGGTGTCACTCTCGACAGTACTCTCTCGTTGCACCAACATGTCATGAACATATGCAGGGCTGCATATCTTGAGCTGAGACGAATCAGCTCCATTCGCAAGTATCTTTCAGTTGATGCCACTAAAACACTTGTGTGTTCCTTAGTACTTTCAAGACTGGACTATTGTAACTCAATTCTGTCTTGTTCGTCTCAATATCTACTCCAGAAACTTCAAAAAGTTCAAAACACAGCTGCTTGGATCATCCTTAGAGTACCACGATCAGAGCACGCCTCTCCCCTGCTCTGTACCCTACAATGGCTATCCATACGATCCAGAATTAAACACAAAATTTGTTCTCTGTGCTACGTTTCACTGACGGGCTCCAGTCCAACATACCTATCTGACCTCACCCATGTGTACACACCTGAAAGATGCTTACGCTCCTCTTCTGACACGCGTATTCTCATTATTCCCACTATAAAGATGAAATCATATGGACAACGCTCTTTTGCATACCAAGGCCCAGCAACGTGGAACGAATTGCCCACTGCACTTAAACACAAAGACACAGTGATCTCATTCAAGAGCGCTCTTAAAACTGACCTATTTCAAGAACAGACTTAAAGACCTAATAATGTATCCTTGCCTTAAATATTTACAGCATGTTTTCTGTTTCTAATTTCGTGGTGTTTGTTTTTATTTTTGTAATCATATCATTATATATGTTTTTTAAGTGTTGTCAAATGTTGTAAAGCGCTAAGAGCTTCTAAAGATTAGGCGCTATACAAAGTCCTCATTATTATTATTATTATTATTATCATTATTATTATTATTATTATTATTATTATTATTATTATTATTATTAATAAATCACTACTCCCCTCTCGTTATGTCAGATATCGTTCTATCGGAATTCAAACAGATACCAAAGGCTATCTGGTCAAGCCAAACATGGCACACCATAAACAAACCTAGTTTCATAAGATTAATGTACTTCCTAACGGCTATTTCAACCTGACTCACATTATCATTCCCCGAGACATCAGTTCCGTTCTCGTCTCAATTACACAAATGAATGAATGAAATTCATTACATGGCTTAACTACGTTATTTCTAGCGAATACACACATTCAAGTCTTTAGCATATATGAAATCTCACTTCATGGTTTAACAACGTTAATTTCAGTCAATACGCACTCAAGTCTTTATCATCCGTGAAATCATCTAAGGTCGGTGAATTCACACGGCATCTCGTAACTCATATCAACTAAGGTAAGGCATGAAATTCTTAGATACATATTTTCCTATAACAATCAAGACGACACATTCAAACAATTCGTCAAACTTATATAAAGAATATCATTGTACGGATTCATATAGATGAACTCATACAGTTGTATTCATATCAAGAAAACTGATCTATGAATCTAAGCAAATAAATTCATGCAAATATAAGCAAATAAATCAAACAAATCGTTATATTGATATCAACAAATTACATGAGACTGGAGCAAAATGCCTTGTGTTTTCAAGCTTTGCTCGCATATACCGCAAAAATCGTGTCCATCGACTTTCCAGACATCCGATCCCTTGGATAATTATTTTACGAGTGAATTTCTTCTAAATTCAAACTCGGAGTCTCCTACATTTGTTTTCTCTTGCAGAAAAGCGTAGAGTGACTAAACATTTTGCGACTGGACATATTAAAACCAAGAAATCTCGTGTGGGAATCACGCCCCTTATTGCGTATCCAATCCGAATTAAATATATCTCCCGACTTTTATAACTAGGCGCCAAAATTGTACTCTACGTGACCTCTAGATTCCCAAATAAATGATTCTGGAAAACCTCAAATCTGACAATTCCGATACAAGATCGAAATTAACCCTATCCTTCCAGTCTGTCTGACTGTTAAATAAACGAACGCTTCATTAAGAATCACTTCTCTCATGACACAGACATTACAAATCCGTGCATTATGGCGATTTAGCATGCACCGGCCCCTATAAATCTAATTAATCGTTCACCTGTCCAAATTAATGTGTTCTTCATAGATCGACAGAAATTTGCACCCTTACATCCAGGTTTGATCTAATCAGCTCTCAGAAATTGAAAGTTATTTAATTTTTAAAGTCAAGGTGTTTGCATAGGTTTTCTATGGGAACTAAATTAGTGCCGTGAGTCCAGTAGGAACAAATACGCTATCTAAAGAAACTTTGATAAGTCTGAGATTTAACTCGTCTATTATTTCGTTTAAATACTCAAGTTTACGTCGTGATATTCGATCATTTCTTGATGAACTTCTGACATTTCTGAGAAATTATTATTATGAAATTATTCTTGTTTTGAATGACAAAGAGCAGATTCTTGAGGTAATTTTAAATGTTCTTTTTCGATTCTCCAATGACGCTATGGAACCAATTAGTTCTACGATTATATTACTTCGTGTGTTAGTGTTAGGATTGGTCGGCCTGGCATCAAGATAATGTGACCGGGTGGGACATCATGATACACCGCAGACATGGTAGCGAAATGACTAAAATATTGTTAAACCTACGTTAAAAATCCAAATCACACACACACACACACACACACACACACACACACACACACACACACACACACACACACACACACACACACACACACACACACACACACTCGTGCGCTTCGGGTGTAGACACACGATGTTCAATCTCTGAGAAAGATTTACTAACATTACAACATCGATTAATGAATTTTTAAAACTGTAGGATCATCAAGTTTGGATAAATATTTTGGTTAACATGAAAGGAGCCATTAGCAGCTCTGACTACGGTGGTTTAGAATCTATTAATCATTGATAACAGATTATTACTTACATAGCTAACGTTGACGATTGTTACGTGTTGGCTCGTACAAATGTAACAGAAGAAAAGAGTGAAGTCAACAAGCTTTGTACATTTTAACAAAATAATTAATTTCCCTAGAAAACAATGTAAAAATTGGAAAATAGGACTTACGGTTTGCGAATATAATCCAAAATTTAATCCTAAGAATGAAAAATACAAGTCCTATCACTAAATAGTTCTATTAGAAGCCAGGTTCGAATCTCGACGACATACAAATATGGAAGGCGATGACGTCAGATGTGGTCCTTGTACAAGATAACAATTCCTCAATTGAATCACAGTTTATGTTTCCGAATAATTCCAGAATAAATTTCTACTGAACTTCTTTCTCCCAGAATTTATAAAACAGTACACTCGTTTGGTTTTCTAGAGAATAAATTATTTAAATTCCAAACACAAATGAATTTAAAAAAACAATCTGGTAACCTATCCGGCCTTCTAGGTATCAGGAATACAACTGACTGACGAGCGCTCAGAAAGGGTTATATATTCACCCGAATTATCATCCCGTTCTCGCGAGACAGACTACGTGATCTAATAACACTTAAAATACGTAATAAGATATTTGCCAATTTGCACGTAGCTCTATCTAAGAACTAGACTATCACTCTAAAACAAATATAAAAATAAAACATTGTTTATCCAGATTAACACGTAGGTCGAAAAGGACCTTGAAAAAAGCCAATCGTATTCGCGTAGCGATTGCACTACCGCGGACCAAGGTGAACTAAAAATATTACTAATGTAATACGTTTTACGTCTTAGATAAACAAAATTACTGAAAAAGAATTTTGAATCCCTACAATAATCATTACAATAAAATGTAATGAAACAAAAATAAAATAAAAAAGAATTTTAAAACTAACACACAAACAATTTAATTACATATACGTAACACGATCTTAAATGAGTATATTGAGGGGAGTCTCCATCACGATCGTTAATTATATGCCCGTCAAGGTCTTTCAATAAACTGATTTGCTTTCGTGGGGAAAAAAAAAAAAAATAAAAAAAAAAAATAAAAAAAAAAATAAAAAAAATCCTTTACAGGTGTTATCTTTCATAAGAAAATCAAGTTCACCTTCGTCAATCACGGACATCTGCCGCCGCCTCCATGGTAAATCCCCCGATGGTTTTTCTTCAAATATTTTTTGCGTATGATATTTCATCGGGAGCTGAACAAGGTAGAAGCTAAGGGAACCAGATTTTTATTTGAGGTTATAAGAGATAATCGCTTCACAGTCAAACGTGGTTGTATACGCTGATCTAGCATAAATCTCAGTAAGACAATTTGAGTTTTTCCACATTTACTTTTGGAACTTTCGATGGTTCTGTAGTGGATTAAAATGACGACCAAACCATGAT
>JAECUM010091469.1:0-14059 GCA_016617855.1 Megalonaias nervosa
CAATCATTTACATAACACTTTCTCACTGTTTACTTGATAAGAACAACCGTCATGCAAAGATCGTGCTTATACGAGTCACATTTACGTTTTAAATAAAAACGATGTTTCTAACAAACTATTAGACCTTGCTAACATAATCATCACCATAATAATAATAATAATAACATTTAGTGGTATAAAAATATAATAAAATTGAAACAAAGAATTAGAAGAATTTAAATTTTAACACATATGTATTTTAACTACAGGGCCGTAACACTTTCCCCCATAAAGAAAAAAGAAACAATTATGTAATAAAGCTTTCTTTTTTACCAGATGTAAATTATACACGAGGCAAAATAAAATTACATAAGAAGAACTCTTATGAGTCTACAGAAAGGTGTATATGAAAATGACATTTCTATACACGGGAAAGTGCATCTGCAATTAAATTATCTTTTCCTTTAATGTTCTTGATGTGAAGATTGTACTCTTGCAAAAATAAACTCCATCTCAACAGTCTTTGATTCTTATTTTTCATTCTGCTGATGAAAGTAAGGGGGTTGTGATCACTAAACACAACAACCGGAGAAGGAGCAGAGCTAACATAAACTTCAAAATGCTGTAATGCTAGCATTAAAGCCAAACATTCCTTCTCGATTATTGAGTAGTTTCTTTGGTGTTTATTTAATTTCTTAGAGAAGTAACACACTGGGTGTTCAACACCATTTTTGTCATCTTGAAATAAAGCTACTCCAACCCCAACATCACTTGCATCCACAGGCAGTTTGAATGGTTGACTGAAATCTGGAGCTGTTAAAACTGGTGCACTTTTAAGTATGGCTTTTAATCTATCGAAAGCCTCTTGACATTTTCCAGTCCAAAGAAACTTGTTTTTCTTTCTCAACAAGTTTGTCAGAGGTTCAACAATATCAGAAAAATTAGAACAAAATTTGCAATAGTACCCAGCCATACCCAAAAACCGCATCAGCTGTTTTTTTACTGACAGGTACAGGAAATTCAGAAATAGCCTTGATTTTAGCATCTATAGGTTTAATTTGACCATGTCCCACAATATGTGCTAGAAAAGTAACACACGCACGGCAGAATTCACTTTTAGATAAGTTAATAGTCAAATTTGCATGCGTGAGTCTGTCGAAGAACTTCCGAATCGTGGCTAGATGTTCTTTCCAGGTGTTGTTGTAGATGATGACATCATCAATATAGGCATCACAATTGTCTAGACCAGAAGTAATCATATTCATAAGGCGTTGAAAAGTACTTGGAGAACCCTTCATCCCAAATGGCATTACTTTATACTGGTAGAGTCCATCTTGAGTCGCAAATGCCGAAATTTCTTTTGCTCTTTCCGTTAATGGAATTTGCCAAAAACCCTTCAGAAGGTTGAATTTAGTGACGTATTTGACATTTCCAATTTTGTCGATACAATCGTCGATTATTGGCAAAGGAAATGAGTCTGTTTTTGTCACACTGTTCACCTTCCTGTAATCCGTACACATTCGGAAAGTTTTATCCGGTTTCGGAACAAGAATGCACGGTGAACTCCAGTCACTCTTACTGTTCTCTATAAAATCATTGTCCAGTAAATACTGAATCTTTTTTCATGTATTCCTGTTTAAAAGGATTCATCCTGTATGGGTATTGTTTCATGGGTTTCGAATCTACTATTTCAACGTCGTGAAAAATTTTGTTTGTCCTTGTAGGCACATCTGGAAACAAGTGCTCATATTCAGACAATAATTGTTTAAGTTCACTTTTTTCTTGATTTTGTAAATGAGAAAGTTTCTGGTCCAGATTTTCCATAACTTCCGAATTCTGAAGACTTGTTCCAAGATTAGTAGAATCCAACTGAATTCCTTCATTCAAATCCTCAGCTGGTGGGACAGGTACAACTAAATTAATTGCATTATTTACTTGGCTATTTCTTTTCAAATAATAGTACTCCATTAATTTACTTAGACTTGAGTACTAATATTATAATTTAACTCATTCATTTTCTTCTTTACTTTGTAAGGGCCATAAAATCTTAATTGAAGAAAATTCTGCAGAATGCGCAAGAGAGAATGGACTTTATTACAGAACTCAAAAATTCTCTCTAGTAAAATTTGGTGAAAGCATAGTTTCACTTTTGACTTGAACTGCTGAATGCCAAATTCAAGTATAACAAGCTGGAACATACCAGACTTGAAATTTGACCTTTGACCAGATTGAACAAATTTGAGAAGGCCAAATTGAGCAAAATTCCTCAAAGGAATTACCTCTGGAAAACTTGTTGACGCACACTTGATGGTCAACAAATTTTGGTTACCTGACTTGGTTTTTGGTAAGGGATCAACACAATCTCCCATAGTTCTACTGAATGGTTCATCAAATGCAGGAATTGGTTGCAGATGAGCTTTAGGTATCTTTTGATTTGGTTTTCCTACCATTTGACAAGTATGACAAGACCTACAAACCTTGCACACATCACTTTTGATTTCTGGCCAATAGAGGTGAGTCAAGATCTTGTGATACGTTTTATTTATCCCTAAATGACCAGCCATAGGGGTTTCATGGGCCAAACTAAGTATTTCCTGTCTGTAAGGTTTCGGAACTACAATCTGATATTTTACTGACCATTCATCACTAGCAGGTACCTCGGGAGGTCTCCATTTTCTCATAAGAACTCCATTTTTAATGAAGTAACAGACAGGTACTTCATTTGCTTCAGTTTCACTAACGGCCCGCTGAAACAAACAGGAGATCTCAGGATCTTTCTCCTGTTCGACGACAAGTGATTGTCGTTTATCACCCTGATCAGATAAAAGAGAATGAGTATTCAAAAGAGGATCACTATGATCAATACCTTTTGACTGATCCAAACTAGAAGTGAAAGTGACCTCATCAAAAGCCTGACCAATACATGTGTCAGCTAAAGGAATGCATTCCTTATTAAAATCATTCTCAAGAGCTTTCTTTGCCATGGCTCTGGTAACTGCACAAGCTGGGAATAAATCAGGGATTTCTTTTTCAATTGGATCAACTTTCTGATCCAAAGAAGGCTTGTCAGTTACAAGTGGATTAACCACAACCTTGTCTCCAGCTAAGTCATTGCCTAGCAACAAATGAATGCCCTCAAGGGGTAAGGTAGACACTACACCAACTGTCACAGGTCCTGAAACTAAGTCTGATGACAAATTAACAGAATGGAGAGGAACATTAACAAAGCCGCACTCTACTCCCTGAATGAGAACACTCTCATTAGAACAGGTCTTCTCAGAAGAAGGCAAAATACCTGAAACTAAAAGACTCTAAGAAGCTCCTGTATCCCTCAAAATTTTAATAGGGATAGGATTGGCCAAATCACCCAAGAGTGATATAGAACCCTTCGACATGAATGGTTCAAAATTCTCCATGACACAATCAGATTGAGGTTTTTCAAACCCAACAAATGTATTGTTTTCAATACATGACCGTGACCTTGACCTCTTAGCAATAAGAGCATTAGGGATAGGTCTATCTTGATTCTGATGCCTATATTTCAGTTTGAAGCAATCAGATATGACGTGTCCTTTTTTCTTACAATAGGTACACGTAGGTAGAGACAAGGATTTTGAATCAAGTCTCTCAGAGGCTTGATTTTTAGAATTTATGCCAGATTGAGTTTTACTGAGAGTCGTATTTGTCTGAAACACCTTTCTATCAGTAGACTGCTGAGTGAAAGATTTGCTTACAGCAGGAACTTTATGAGTTAAGGAATACTTATCAGTAGCAAGAGCAGCCTTTTCCAAGGTTTTGACCTCATGATCTTCAAGGTGATTTTTGATATCACTAGGAATACAGTTTTTAAACTCTTCAAGTAATACCAGTTGTTCGAGTCTTTCATAATCATGTTCAATTTTCTCAGACAGACACCATCTCCTGAACAACTGTTCTTTTTCTCTAGCAAATTCAACATAAGTGTGTCTAGTTTCTTTTTTGTAGTTTGTAGTTTGAACCTTTGCCGATAAGCCTCAGGGATTAACTCGTAACCGTTCAAGATGCATTCCTTAACCAAATCGTAATCAGAACTTTGTTGTACTGACAGAGATATATAGATATCTCTGGCCTTGCCATAAAGTACACTCTGCAATAATTGAGTCCAATACTCTCTTGGCCATTTTGAATTCTCAGCAACTTTTTCAAAAAGAATAAAATATTTGTCTACTTCCTTTTCACTAAAAGTGGGAACTAACTTGATATTTCCTAAAATGTTAAAATTTGAATTTGCATGGGAAGTGGAATCATGCCTGTCACTTGCCAGATCCAATTCTTTCATTTTAATTTGCATCTGTCTCTCTCTCTCCCTTTCTTCAAATTGCATTTGTTCCTTTTGTAATTCCATTTGCCTTTCTTTTTCCCTTTCTTCTATTTGTCTTTCTTTTTCCCTTTCTTCTATTTGTCTTTCTTTTTCCCTTTCTTCTAATTGCATTTGTCTTTCTTTTTCCCTTTCTTCTAATTGCATTTTCATTTGTTCATTCTGTCTCTGATGCTCGAGCTTCCTTAACTCTATTTCCATTTTTTTTTTATTTTTAGTTCTAATTTCTTACTGTCAGAGTCCGTCATGGACTTACTGACAGATGCCAAAACACTTTGGTCAAAAACATTCTGTCCTACCAAATAATGAATTAAATTTTTTTTGATTTCTTGCTTTGTCAAGGAAGCTTTAGCTTCAGAAAGATCGTACTTTCTGGCAAGTTCAAGCAACTCATCCTTCTTCAGACTATCCAACTGTTCTTGAGTTGGGTTAGAAAGAAAACTCTCCACTTTTGACATTCTTAAAGAAAGCCTGTTGTTTTCACTAAAATTTCAAATAAAATGGACTAGGGAATTTACATTTCAATTTTTAGCCAATTTCATATTAGCCAACTTCATAGATCCATCCCGGACGAGCCCCCAATTTCTTTATGTTACGTATCGGCTCGTTCAAAGTAACACGAAGAAAGAGTGAAGACGACAAGCTTTGTAAGTTTTGACAAAAATAATTCATTTCCCTAGAAAACACGGTGAAAAGGTAAATAGGCGAAACAAGACTGACGATTTACGAAGAAGATTCCAAAAATTGTCCTAAAATTGTGAAAACACATAAGTCCTGTGAATAAACAGTTCAAATTTGATATAGTCTGAATCTCAGTTCCGTTCCAAGATGGCGGATCATGACGTCAGACGAAGGCTAACACAGAATGTCCAGAATTTTCACTGTAAAGCACAATTTGTATTGTTCTGTTCCGATTTAGAAGTAATTTCATCAAATGTCTTTGTCCAAAGCCAGTAGTGTTGTTCTCCAGGGATAATAATTATTTAGAAAGTAGATGAAGTACAGCTACCAACACTAACAACACACATGTTGTTCCTAATACACACGAATGAACAAACACCTCTTTCCAGCACAGAAATACCTTTTCCTTAAGGTGTTAGCAACTCTACAAGATGTTATGATGTGACTCTCAACTACAACTGACCACGACTACGACTATCACTATGACTGACTAAACATTTCTTACAGGTAACTGAGGATTTAAAACAAGTTAATGCGTCATTACATGTACACACGCATGATGCACACGTGTGATTTCGAAATCACATCTGGGTATTACAAAAGCGTAAACAAGTAATAACGTGGTCCCAGCCAATCATTTACATAACACTTTCTCACTGTTTACTTGATAAGAACAACCGTCATGCAAAGATCGTGCTTATACGAGTCACATTTACGTTTTAAATAAAAACGATGTTTCTAACAAACTATTAGACCTTGCTAACATAATCATCACCATAATAATAATAATAATAACATTTAGTGGTATAAAAATATAATAAAATTGAAACAAAGAATTAGAAGAATTTAAATTTTAACACATATGTATTTTAACTACAGGGCCGTAACACTTTCCCCCATAAAGAAAAAAGAAACAATTATGTAATAAAGCTTTCTTTTTTACCAGATGTAAATTATACACGAGTTAAAAAAAAAAAAAAAACATTTACATAAGAAGAACTCTTATGAATCTACACAAACGTGTATATGAAAATGACATTTTTATACACGGGAAAGTGCGCCTGCAATTAAATTATCTTTTCCTTTAATGTGCCTGATGTCAAGATTGTACTCTTGCAAAAATAAACTCCATCTCAATAGTCTTTGACTCTTATTGTTCATTCTGCTGATGAAAGTAAGGGGGTTGTGATCACTAAACACAACAACCGGAGAAGGAGCTGAACTGATATAAACGTTAAAATGCTGTAATGCTCGCATTAAAGCCAAGCATTCCTTCTCGATTGTTGAGTAGTTTCTTTGGTGTTTATTTAATTTCTTAGAGAAATAACACACTGGGTGTTCAACACCGTTTTGTCATCTTGAAGCAAAACTGCTCCAACCCCAACATCACTTGCATCCACAGATAGTTTGAATGGTTGACTGAAATCTGGAGCTGTTAAAACTGGTGCACTTTCAAGTATGGCCTTTAATCTATCGAAAGGCTCTTGACATTTTCCAGTCCAAAGAAACTTGTTTTTCTTTCTTAACAAGTTTGTCAGAGGTTCAACAATAGCAGAAAAATTAGAACAAAATTTGCAATAGTACCCAGCCATACCCAAAAACCGCATCAGCTGTTTTTTACTGACAGGTACAGGAAATTCAGAAATAGCCTTGATTTTAGCATCTATAGGTTTAATTTGACCATGTCCCACAATATGTGCTAGAAAAGTAACACACGCACGGCAGAATTCACTTTTAGATAAGTTAATAGTCAGATTTGCATGCGTGAGTCTGTCGAAGAACTTCCGAATCGTGGCTAGATGTTCTTTCCAGGTATTGTTGTAGATGATGACATCATCAATATAGGCATCACAATTGTCTAGACCAGAGGTAATCATATTCATAAGGCGTTGAAAAGTACTTGGAGAACCCTTCATCCCAAATGGCATTACTTTATACTGGTAGAGTCCATCTGGAGTCACAAATGCCGAAATTTATTTTGCTCTTTCCGTTACTGGAATTTGCCAAAAACCTTTCAGAAGGTCGAATTTAGTGACGTATCTGGCATTTCCAATTTTGTCGATACAATCGTCGATTCTTGGCAATGGGAATGAGTCTGTTTTAGTCACACTGTTCACCTTTCTATAATCCGTACACATTCGGAAAGTTTTATCTGGTTTCGGAACAAGAATGCACGGTGAACTCCAGTCACTCTTACTGTTCTCTATAAAATCATTGTCCAGTAAATACTGAATCTTTTTTCATGTATTCCTGTTTAAAAGGATTCATCCTGTATGGGTGTTGTTTCATGGGTTTCGAATCTACTATTTCAACGTCGTGAAAAATTGTGTTTGTCCTTGTAGGCACATCTGGAAACAAGTGCTCATATTCAGACAATAATTGTTTAAGTTCACTTTTTTCTTGATTTTGTAAATGAGAAAGTTTCTGGTCCAGATTTTCCATAACTTCCGAATTCCGAAGACTTGTTCCAAGATTAGTAGAATCCAACTGAATTCCTTCATTCAAATCCTCAGCTGGTGGGACAGGTACAACTAAATTAATTGCATTATTTACTTGGCTATTTCTTTTCAAATAATAGTACTCCATTAATTTACTTAGACTTGAGTACTAATATTATAATTTAACTCATTCATTTTCTTCTTTACTTTGTAAGGGCCATAAAATCTTAATTGAAGAAAATTCTGCAGAATGCGCAAGAGAGAATGGACTTTTTTACAGAACTCAAAAATTCTCTCTAGTAAATTTTGGTGAAAACATAGTTTCACTTTTAACTTGAACTGCTGAATGGCAAATTCAAGTGTAACAAGCTGGAACATTCCAGACTTGAAATTTGACCTTTGACCAGATTGAACAAATTTGAGAAGGCCAAATTGAGCAAAATTCCTCAAAGGAATTACCTCTGGAAAACTTGTTGACGCACACTTGATGGTCAACAAATTTTGGTTACCTGACTTGGTTTTTGGTAAGGGATCAACACAATCTCCCATAGTTCTACTGAATGGTTCATCAAATGCAGGAATTGGTTGCAGATGAGCTTTAGGTATCTTTTGATTTGGTTTTCCTACCATTTGACAAGTATGACAAGACCTACAAAACTTGCACACATCACTTTTGATTTCTGGCCAATAGAGGTGAGTCAAGATCTTGTGATACGTTTTATTTATCCCTAAATGACCAGCCATAGGGGTTTCATGGGCCAACCTAAGTATTTCCTGTCTGTAAGGTTTCGGAACTACAATCTGATATTTTACTGACCATTCGCCACTAGCAGGTACCTCGGGAGGTCTCCATTTTCTCATAAGAACTCCATTTTTAATGACGTAACAGACAGGTACTTCATTTGCTTCAGTTTAACTAACGGCCCGCTGAAACAAACAGGAGATCTCAGGATCCTTCTCCTGTTCGACGACAAGTGATTGTCGTTTATCACCCTGATCAGATAAAAGAGAATGAGTATTCAAAAGAGGATCACTATGAGCAATACCTTTTGATTGATCCAAATTAGAAGTGAAAGTGGCCTCATCAAAAGCCTGACCAATACATGTGTCAGCTAAAGGAATACATTCTTTATCAAAATCATTCTCAAGGCTTTCTTTGCCATAGCTCTGGTAACTGCACAAGCTGCGAATAAATCAGGGATTTCTTTTTCAACAGGATCAACTTTCTGATCCAAAGAAGGCTGTCACTTACATGTGGCTTAACCACAACCTTGTCTCCAGCTAAGTCATTGCCTAGCAACAAATGAATGCCCTCAACGGGTAAGGTAGACACTACACAGACTGTCACAGGTCCTGAAACTAAGTCTGATGACAAATTAACAGAATGGAGAGGAATATTAACAAAGCCGCACTCTACTCCCTGAATGAGAACACTCTCATTAGAACAGGTCTTCTCAGAAGAAGGCAAAATACCTGAAACTAAAAGACTCTAAGAAGCTCCTGTATCCCTCAAAATTTTAATAGGGATAGGATTGGCCAAATCACCCAAGAGTGATATAGAACCCTTCGACAGGAATGGTTCAAAATTCTCCATGACACAATCAGATTGAGGTTTTTCAAACCCAACAAATGTATTGTTTTCAATACATGACCGTGACCTTGACCTCTTAGAAATAAGAGCATTTGGGATAGGTCTATCTTGATTCTGATGCCTATATTTCAATTTGAAGCAATCAGAAATGACGTCTCCTTTTTTCTTACAATAGGTACACGTAGGAATAGACAAAGATTTTGAATCAAGTCTCTCAGAGGCTTGATTTTTAGAATTTGTGCCAGATTGATTTTTACTGAGAGTCGTATTTGGTTGAAACACCTTTCTATCAGTAGACTGCTGAGTGAAAGATTTGCTAACAGCAGGAACTTTATCAGTTAATGAATACTTATCAGCAGCAAGAGCGGCATTTTCCAAGGTTTTGACCCCATGATCTTCAAGGTGATTTTTGATATCACTAGGAATACAGTTTTTAAACTCTTCAAGCAATACCAGTTGTTCGAGTCTTTCATAATCATGTTCAATTTTCTCAGACAGACACCATCTCTTGAACAACTGTTCTTTTTCTCTAGCAAATTCAACATAAGTGTGTCTAGTTTCTTTTTTGTAGTTTCTGAACTTTTGCCGATAAGCCTCAGGGATTAACTCGTAACACTTTAAGATGCATTCCTTAACCAAATCGTAATCAGAACTTTGTTGTACTACAGAGATATATAGATATCTCTGGCCTTGCCATAAAGTACACTCTGCAATAATTGAGTCCAAAACTCTCTTGGCCATTTCGAATTCTCAGCAACTTTTTCAAAAAGAATAAAATATTTGTCTACTTCCTTTTCACTAAAAGGGGGAACTAATTTGATGTTTCCTAAAATGTTAAAATTTGAATTTGCATGGGAAGTGGAATCGTGCCTGTCACTTGCCAGATCCAATTCTTTCATTCTAATTTGAAATTCTTTATCTTTTTCACCCTTCTCTTTTTGCATCCGTCTCTCTCTCTCCCTTTCTTCAAATTGCATTTGTTCCTTTTGTAATTCCATTTGTCTTTTTTTCCCTTTCTTCTAATTGCATTTGTCTTTCTTTTTCTCTTTCTTCTAATTTCATTTGTGTTTCTTTTTTCCCTTTCTTCTAATTGAATTTGTCTTTCTTTTTCCCTTTCTTCTAATTGCATTTTCATCTGTTCATTCTGACTCTGAAGCTCGAGCTTCCTTAACTCTATTTCCATTTTTTTTTTTTTTTTTCTAATTTCTTACTGTCAGAGTCTGTCATAGACTTACTGACAGATGAAAAACACTTTGCTCAAAAACATTCTGTCCTACCAAAAATTAAATTAAAATCTTGTTGATTTCTTGCTTTGTCAAGGAAGCTTTAGCTTCAGAAAGATCGTACTTTCTGGCAAGTTCAAGCAACTCATCCTTCTTCAGACTATCCAACTGTTCTTGAGTTGGGTTAGAAAGAAAACTCTCCACTTTTGACATTCTTAAAGAAAGCCTGTTGTTTTCGCTAAAATTTCAAATAAAATGAACTAGGGAATTTACATTTCAATTTTTAGCCAATTTCATATTAGCCAACTTCATAGATCCATCCCGGACGAGCCCCCAATTTCTTTATGTTACGTATCGGCTCGTTCAAAGTAACACGAAGAAAGAGTGAAGACGACAAGCTTTGTAAATTTTGACAAAAATAATTCATTTCCCTAGAAAACACGGTGAAAAGGTAAATAGGCGAAACAAGACTGACGATTTACGAAGAAGATTCCAAAAATTGTCCTAAAATTGTGAAAACACATAAGTCCTGTGAATAAACAGTTCAAATTTGATATAGTCTGAATCTCAGTTCCGTTCCAAGATGGCGGATGATGACGTCAGACGAAGGCTAACACAGAATGTCCAGAATTTTCACTGTAAAGCACAATTTGTATTGTTCTGTTCCGATTTAGAAGTAATTGCATCAAATGTCTTTGTCCAAAGCCAGTAGTGTTGTTCTCCAGGGATAATAATTATTTAGAAAGTAGATGAAGTACAGCTACCAACACTAACAACACACATGTTGTTCCTAATACACACGAATGAACAAACACCTCTTTCCAGCACAGAAATACCTTTTCCGTAAGGTGTTAGCAACTCTACAAGATGTTATGATGTGACTCTCAACTACAACTGACCACGACTACGACTATCACTATGACTGACTAAACATTTCTTACAGGTAACTGAGCATTTAAAACAATTTAATGCGTCATTACATGTACACACGCATGATGCACACGTGTGATTTCGAAATCACATCTGGGTATTACAAAAGCGTAAACAAGTAATAACGTGGTCCCAGCCAATCATTTACATAACACTTTCTCACTGTTTACTTGATACGAACAACCGTCATGCAAAGATCGTGCTTATACGAGTCACATTTACGTTTTAAATAAAAACGATGTTTCTAACAAACTATTAGACCTTGCTAACATAATCATCACCATAATAATAATAATAATAATAATAACATTTAGTGGTATAAAAATATAATAAAATTGAAACAAAGAATTAGAAGAATTTAAATTTTAACACATATGTATTTTAACTACAGGGCCGTAACACTTTCCCCCATAAAGAAAAAAGAAATAATTATGTAATAAAGCTTTCTTTTTTACCAGATGTAAATTATACACGAGTTAAAAAAAAAAAAAAACATTTACATAAGAAGAACTCTTATGAATCTACACAAACGTGTATATGAAAATGACATTTTTATACACGGGAAAGTGCGTCTGCAATTAAATTATTTTTTCCTTTAATGTGCCTGATGTCAAGATTGTACTCTTGCAAAAATAAACTCCATCTCAATAGTCTTTGACTCTTATTGTTCATTCTGCTGATGAAAGTAAGGGGGTTGTGATCACTAAACACAACAACCGGAGAAGGAGCTGAACTGATATAAACGTTAAAATGCTGTAATGCTCGCATTAAAGCCAAGCATTCCTTCTCGATTGTTGAGTAGTTTCTTTGGTGTTTATTTAATTTCTTAGAGAAATAACACACTGGGTGTTCAACACCGTTTTTGTCATCTTGAAGCAAAACTGCTCCAACCCCAACATCACTTGCATCCACAGATAGTTTGAATGGTTGACTGAAATCTGGAGCTGTTAAAACTGGTGCACTTTCAAGTATGGCCTTTAATCTATCGAAAGGCTCTTGACATTTTCCAGTCCAAAGAAACTTGTTTTTCTGTCTTAACAAGTTTGTCAGAGGTTCAACAATATCAGAAAAATTAGAACAAAATTTGCAATGGTACCCAGCCATACCCAAAAACCGCATCAGCAGTTTTTTTACTGACAGATACAGGAAATTCAGAAATAGCCTTGATTTTAGCATCTATAGGTTTAATTTGACCATGCCCCACAATATGTGCTAGAAAAGTAACACACGCACGGCAGAATTCACTTTTAGATAAGTTAATAGTCAGATTTGCATGCGTGAGTCTGTCGAAGAACTTCCGAATCGTGGCTAGATGTTCTTTCCAGGTGTTGTTGTAGATGATGACATCATCAATATAGGTATCACAATTGTCTAGACCAGAAGTAATCATATTCATAAGGCGTTGAAAAGTACTTGGAGAACCCTTCATCCCAAATGGCATTACTTTATACTGGTAGAGTCCATCTGGAGTCACACATGCCGAAATTTATTTTGCTCTTTCCGTTACTGGAATTTGCCAAAAACCTTTCAGAAGGTCGAATTTAGTGACGTGTCTGGCATTTCCAATTTTGTCGATACAATCGTCGATTCTTGGCAATGGGAATGAGTCTGTTTTAGTCACACTGTTCACCTTTCTATAATCCGTACACATTCGGAAAGTTTTATCCGGTTTCGGAACAAGAATGCACGGTGAACTCCAGTCACTCTTACTGTTCTCTATAAAATCATTGTCCAGTAAATACTGAATCTTTTTTCATGTATTCCTGTTTAAAAGGATTCATCCTGTATGGATGTTGTTTCATGGGTTTCGAATCTACTATTTCAACGTCGTGAAAAATTTTGTTTGTCCTTGTAGGCACGTCTGGAAACAAGTGCTCATATTCAGACAATAATTGTTTAAGTTCACTTTTTTCTTGATTTTGTAAATGAGAAAGTTTCTGGTCCAGATTTTCCATAACTTCCGAATTCCGAAGACTTGTTCCAAGATTAGTAGAATCCAACTGAATTCCTTCATTTAAATCCTCAGCTGGTGGGACAGGTACAGCTAAATTAATTGCATTATTTACTTGGCTATTTCTTTTCAAATAATAGTACTCCATTAATTTACTTAGACTTGAGTACTAATATTATAATTTAACTCATTCATTTTCTTCTTTACTTTGTAAGGGCCATAAAATCTTAATTGAAGAAAATTCTGCAGAATGCGCAAGAGAGAATGGACTTTTTTACAGAACTCAAAAATTCTCTCTAGTAAATTTTGGTGAAAACATAGTTTCACTTTTAACTTGAACTGCTGAATGGCAAATTCAAGTGTAACAAGCTGGAACATTCCAGACTTGAAATTTGACCTTTGACCAGATTGAACAAATTTGAGAAGGCCAAATTGAGCAAAATTCCTCAAAGGAATTACCTCTAGAAAACTTGTTGACGCACACTTGATGGTCAACAAATTTTGGTTACCTGACTTGGTTTTTGGTAAGGGATCAACACAATCTCCCATAGTTCTACTGAATGGTTCATCAAATGCAGGAATTGGTTGCAGATGAGCTTTAGGTATCTTTTGATTTGGTTTTCCTACCATTTGACAAGTATGACAAGACCTACAAAACTTGCACACATCACTTTTGATTTCTGGCCAATAGAGGTGAGTCAAGATCTTGTGATACGTTTTATTTATCCCTAAATGACCAGCCATAGGGGTTTCATGGGCCAACCTAAGTATTTCCTGTCTGTAAGGTTTCGGAACTACAATCTGATATTTTACTGACCATTCGCCACTAGCAGGTACCTCGGGAGGTCTCCATTTTCTCATAAGAACTCCATTTTTAATGACGTAACAGACAGGTACTTCATTTGCTTC
>JAECUM010091471.1:0-12417 GCA_016617855.1 Megalonaias nervosa
TGACCTAATATTAGGCCAACTATGATAAACTCGTAATTGCGCTAATGCTATTTCCTTTGCTGGAATTGCAGTCGGAAAATTAACGCTAAATTCAGGATTGGTTGAACTTGATGATATCATAGTAGTTTTTGACGGCGTTGTATTAGCTACGATCTGCTGAAGTAATTCGCGCGACTCTGACATTATTATTATCGTTATTATTTAATTCTCCATCTTTCCGTCACTAGAGAACGCATCGCGTTCCACTATGAACGCTTCATCGTAGGTTTTCATTATCGTTACGAACTCCTCATCGGATATTTTACATCACTGAGATACGCTGAAATATACGAGCATAATTTAGTGTATGCGGCTGTTGCTGTGTGTAATTTCATTATATACTCGTTTAGTTTATCATTCGTACACGTAGATATTTTCTTAGCGATAATACTGAAAATACCTGCGCATGTTGTTGCCGTTGAAACTATAATCATTACAACTGCAGGCGCTGTCATCGTTATTGTTGATAATAATAATCCAGTTCCAGCAATAACAGCAGAAACCGAGTATACCATTATATCAATAACAACCATACGACGACGATATTTTTTACCTTTATCGTGTAATCGTCGATGATATTTTTTAATTTAGTTTGACACTCACATACTTGAGCGTATCTGTGACGTTGAACGTCGATAAATGACTCTTGATTCATTATACTTATCTAGGTAACTAATTGAGGAGTTTCAGCTATGAATTCTATACACCACCAATAATCTGCTGTGGTTAACTTTTTATTATCCGCTACCAGCATAAACGTTTCTTCAGCATCTTTGTTTAACACTATAGACACAGTTTCAGAAAAACTATCGGTTGAATGACGCCATGTAAATGTGGTAAATATAGTAAATTTTTCAGCACAAAATATAGATAATCTGTATACACCAGTGACCTCTGCGGTATGTTTAAGGGTGTTATTTTCCGGTGTCCATGTTGCTTTTCCTGATGCTACCGTATATACCATGTTAATGATCTGCTTGTGAGGAATTTTAATAAGATTCGTTTTTTCAATGATATTAGGAATTCCACTAACAATATCATTGATTTTCATGTTAATGTCAGCAAGATTAATAATAACATTTGGTGGAGTTCCAAAAAAGTCATTAATAGATCTGTTTACATTTCTACGAAAATTTAGAAATGTTTGTACATGATTAAAATATTCAGTTCTAAATGTAGCAATTCCATCATTGATAGTCGTTAATGAAGTAGTTATTGGAATTTCCCTATCGTCGACGTATTTCTTCGTTGCAGCGTCGAAATCTGTTTCTGGTGTTCTGAGATTATTAATACCATTATTATTCATGTCGAGAAATGCACGCATTATACCACCACGCACTGAATGCACGCATTATACCACCACGCACTGACACGTATTTGGATTCTTGATCATCGACGTATTTTTTTGTTGCTGCGTCTGTATCTGCGATTGGATCTCCAAGATACATAATTTTTCTTCCTGACATAATAATGTCACCGGTAAATACATCACCAGTTTTCTTAACATAGTCGTTAACCGACTTACCGGAATCCTGTATTTTACCCTGATCAGTGAAAGTAACGACATTATTAACAACCGCATTTGGAATTCGTACAAGTGCATCTGGTAGTTGTATATTACTCGTTTTTAATCGTCCTTGTTTGTCCTGAAAAACGACGACTTCATTTTGATCCACACTTGTGATATTTAATAAATCATCGATTTCATTTCTGAGCTGATCAAGAGTTGCATATTTAGATAAATCGATCTTCTGAGCTCTACCTGAGGATCTTCCATAAATAACTACCATTATATTTACTGATATCAGTTTAAGTGTTATGACGTAGCGTAGTGAACGCGTGTACGACTTTATGAGGCGGTGCTGTTGATTTTGATACAGCATCAAGCATAGCGAGGGTTTCACGACCGCATATTGGAGGATCAGTTATTTTTTGTGTCGGTAGCGTTGAATACCAGATTGGAGCAGTATTATTGCTAACGTAATGAAGAAATTCTTTTGGTGGTGCTAATCCATACGAATCGAAATAAATAATTCCACGTGGATCAATTGCATATCCTACCCAATGCGTGCCTGGGCCAGAATTTTTATCGAGATTAATGATACCGGTTTCAAGATTGTTTGGTTGTTTCGGTAATTGATCACGCATAAAAACACCTCTGAAATTTTTTATTTTTAATTGCTTAGCAGCATTAAGTAAATCAAAATTGGACATAGGAGATATTAGTAAACTGTCCCTGGTAATCTTAGGCCTTTTCCGTACCAGTGTGGAGTCCCTGGCAATCTTAGACCCCGACCGTATGCTGGGCCTGATAATCTCAGACGGCCCGGCTGTGGCACGTTTGGTGCTCTTAGACGTCTTCCGTGTTGTTTTGCCCGTGATCTTTTTTTGAACTTTCTGCGTGTATAATTCCTTGACCCGTTGCTTTCTTTAACGCCATTCCAGCAGCAGTTCCAACAGCACCTAGCGCAGCTGCCTTTGCAACAGCTGGGGCTGCAGCTGCTATTAATGCTGGTATTGCTGCAAGAAGCGGAAATATACTACCCGTTTTAGCAATATCTTTGATGGCGCCCGCAGAAAGATTAAGTTTGACGCCCTTATTTGATTTTTTAGCGTCATTAAAGTTTTTAAACTGACGCTCGGTCAACGATAGTTTATTTGCACCGGTCATCTGTTCTCGCTTTAGCGATATTTTTATTCACAATTATTTTTTGATGCTGATTGCAGCCTTTTAATCTGACCAGGAGTCAGACTCACACTAACGTGATGATATGACATTATAATTATTATGAACGATCTAATTACATGTTTTCTACTGGAGCATCAATAACTCTCATTCGTCCACCAACACCTTCGAGTAACATCGATTTATCGCTGAGTATAACTGCGATTGCTCTGTAATTAGGGATATCTACAATGTTTCTATTAACACGAGCTCGAAAATGAATATCTACAACAGATTGTCTGGTTAAATCTAAATGTTCTAGTGAAAAGTAATAAATCGGATACAGTAATGTAAAATCTAGCTGCGATATTTGTAAACCAGTATCAATATTTTGATCACGACCCATAAATGTCATTAATCGATGATATGCACGTGCTACATGATTATTTTCAAAATTCAGTAATATATCCTCGGATGGTTCTTGATGTCCATTAATCCTTAATGAAACATCAGAAACACCGAGTTTGTCAAATATCATTAAACTTTTTATTTGATTGTTTACACGTGTATTATCTTGAAGCGCAATAAATATGTGTCTTGGTGCAGAAACACCCTGCTGAGAAGCTATTTGCCATGTGAATAGACCATTAATTGCACTCTGAACAACATCTGTGGTCATTGTTAACCATGACAACATTGATTTACCGCCTTGACTCATAAAAGATAACAACCGGTCATCTTCGGATATTGACGGAGTCATCACTGGCATCCACAAGGAAAGTTTTGTTAGTACTATTTTACCATGAAGTGCCTCAGTTGCAGCAGCATCAGCTCCTTCAACGTGCCACATTACATCATTATCATCGCTTTTTCGCACAAGTACAACTGTGTGTTTGGCTCCAAAAATAACGTTTCTGACATTTCTGCAAAATCCAAATATGTGTGACAGTGGAATTGCACATGAAAACCTTCTATCTTTCAACATTGATTTACGTGATGCAAATCCTAAATTAAATTCTGGATCTACATTAATAATCATATTTTCTACATCAGCGTCAGCGTTGTTGGCGTTGTTTCTAGGTCGTCTTATATTATATTGTTTGTGCTTTGAAGAATTAGAAGTATCTTTTGAGAACATCATTGATGGACCAACTGATCTTGAGTAATCGTCGCTATATCTTGCAAGGCCAAGTATTGTTGTAGCAACGTCGACGTCTTTCTGAATTGATTCAATATTTTTTCCGTCAATCATGTACGTAGCGCTGTCAAATAACGCCATTATACCATTATTAACAAAACCAAAACCATCATTATTATCGTATTCGGTACCATCATGTTTATAAATTTTACCTTCTACTTCAATAAATGCTTCAGCGGGTAGGAAATATCTACTTGTATCCTGAACCTGTAGTTCGATTCTTCCACGCTGATCTGGAATTCGAGCGTCTTAAGAATAATACTGATAATCGCGCACAGACTCATCTTTGAGAACTGGTGCGTCCATGTCAAACGCGGGGTCAGATACGCGCTTAAACATCTTTATTATTATCGTCTTCGTCTAACTCGAAGACCACTTCCTGCTATCAGACTAGCGGTTATATTTTTTTCCTTCTCAGACATCGGGATATCAGCTAACTCCGCTAGTTTTTGATTAGCTGCCTGATTTATTATTTTACATACACTTGCGGGCATCACTTCAGTGCTAGGTAATTTCACAGGTTGAGGTCGGGTCGTTTGTGGTCTGCGTATTAATCGTGATAGTCTATCTTTAATTGCTGAAAACGCTTTGCTAGCGAGATTACCAACAGCGCCTATACCTTTTTCACGAACAACATCAATAGCTTTCATTCCTAATTGCTTTGCAATCGGTATTGTTTTTGGGGCTATCCTTCTAAACAGACCCTGAACAACATCACCTAATCCATCTCCGTAGGTTGCTCTGTATACTGGTAATCGAGAGTTTATTACCCTGACCATGGTAGGTCCACGAGTATTGCGTATGATCATTTTATTATTAAGTGATTTTATCACTAATTACAAACTTAATCACTATAATAATCATCAGCGATTTCATTAATAAGAGACCGATATACATTAATATCCATGATACCGTCACTAAATAATCGTTTACAAATATCAGCTGCTTCATTAATGATTTCTGGGGAATTATTACCAGCTCGTTTTCCTCCAATGAGAATTTCTAATCGATCAACATCAGCGAGAACGTTATTGGGACAAGTAATAAGACCACTTCCTAGACCACTTCCAGTTGCGCCGGGATCTTGATATTCTTCCTCAGTTTGTAGTGGTGATTGCAATCGTCTCATTGTTTCTCGTATTTCTTGTTCTCGTTGTTGTAGTTCTTGTTCTCGTTGTTGTCGTTCTTGTTTTCGTTGTTGTCGTTCTTGTCGTTCTTGTTCTCGTTGTTGTAGCTCTTGTTGTAGTTGTAATTGTTGTCGTTCTTGTTGTTCTTTGTTCTCGTTGTTGTCGTTCTTGTTGTTGTTTATATTTTTTGTTTGTTCTTTATATTGTTGTTGTTCTGCTGGTGTTAATCGTATAAAAAAATTATAACTATCTATTGCATAAAGATAATCAGTATATCTTGAATAACTTTTTCTAGCCTGATCAGCGTTATGGTGTATGCGAAATATCCATTTGTACCAATTATCACGATCTATATATTTATAAGCATATTCAGGTTTTAAATACCTTTTTCGATCATTGAAACTGTCCTCAGCAACCTTAGCTAAATCTATTGGACTTTTAGCGTTTTTAATAATATCAATAGCACCTTCGGTAAATTTGTCATTTAAATTAACTCTTTCTTCTTGTTCTGGTAGACGTTCCTCTATATCACCTATTTCAGCACCTTCAGGTTGATCTTCATCTTTAGGTATTTCCGGAACTGGCATCGCAGCAGCTATTTCGGCTGGAAGTTCACGTAAAATTTTTTTTGTCTTTTTTGTTCTTCTTGCTATTTTTTCAGTTCCTTCTGCTATTTTTCCAGTTACTTCAGCGGTTTTCTCTAACACAGGTTGAATACCTTTCGTGGTCTCAGTGATAGGTTTAAATAATTTTTTTGTATCCTCTTCAAATTCAACTTGAGATTCCTGACGCGATTGTAGTTGTTGCTTAACAGAATCACGAAGGGGTAGATATTTTTTAATTGCCTCTAGTCGCTCTCGAGCTAATTTAGCTGATTGTGGTTCTCCAATACTCATTATTGATAATATCTATACTGGCTGTTTAATTTATAGCAGCAGAGAGGGTGAATGACATAAGTATGTGACCAGATTGTGAAAAAATCTGGTCAATTAAAGAAGTTTTCATTATTAAGGCAAAAACTTCTTTTTTCAGCCTTCGTAGGAACCCTTAATTTTCAAAAATAAGGTCTCTACAAAGTTGTAGGGTTCACCCTCTCTGCTGCTGGGATTGATGTCTGCAGTAAAAATCAATTCTTACCATGCCGAAACCTTATTAAAGTCATTTAAATGCCGGTCATATATAGAAATCACGTTAACTGTCGTTATAGGAGCTGTGTAGTCAACGGTAATCCCAGCGGACGTTGAAACGTTGCTTCGGTTAGCAAAGTCTAAGACTGTACAAAAAGGGCATTGTCGTAGTATGTGTAATGCCATATTTGTCCATTATTAACAGGATCAGTTCTTGCTATAATTCTTTCAACTCGCTGAAAACACACATACACAGTCACACATATACACACACATAGATGTAAATTCTAAGTACGTAACAAAGAGTGCCATTTCTTGCATCTTAGATAATTACATTATTATTCTAGTACAATTCTGCAAAGTTTAATCATAAGACTCAGTAGCAGACAGAATGACATTATTAATCTTGATGAGTAGAGATTAACACAATAAGAACTATTGTTGATGTAATTTGTTTTGTCTGAAGTTTAAGGCATTTGCTGTAAATATGTATACTGCTGTAAGTATGTTCATTGTCGTCTAGAAAAAACACTTGTACAAATGCAACTGACCTTTAACTGCAGCACAGTACATGTGTCCATTTTGAAGATTCAAGCCGTGGATGGTAGCATGATTTTTAATCCCTATATTCTGAAACGGCACTACATCGATGGCTCCTGAAGATGTTCCTGAACCGATAAAAATTTTCAAAACAACTTTGAAGAGGTGATATAACAGCTAGAGCTTATTGAGACTATTTGTAATATAATAGTAGCTGAGTCAGTTTGATAACTATTTTCAGACATAGCGAGTATCAGGTCTAACATTCTACAAATATTATTATCATCTTTATATCCTGAAACCATTTTACCAGTCTTATATTGTAATGTTTAATATGTATTATTTGTTGGCTGTTATTAATGATTATATGTTGTGTATATCTGTATTTTGTACATGACCTTGTCCAAAATAAAGTTAATGCTGTACCTGACCAGTAACATTTATTTTGTAAACAATATAATACATATCTAAATATTTCTCTATGATTGTGAATTAATATTCATAACATCAGTAATATTAAACATGCTTATTTGAATTTGAGTTAAAGATACAATCTTGAGTCTGACCATAGGAACTTCAAGAACGGAAGTTTCCATTACATTAACAGAGTATTTTCAGAAAATGGTAATTGCGACATAGGTCAAGTAGAGGGGTATCTAATCTTGTTTACCTAAGAATTGCCCCTTTTGCCTTAACAGCTGAAGCAGAATTAGTCTTAATTTTGTCTTATTGTTGTGTTCAGTTTTTGATATAGGTAAATTTATTTATTCAAATTATTTTTCACTGGAATTGCAGAGTGCTCAAGTAACATTCTTGGATTATATTATTATGATAAATCAAAAGACTGTTTACATATCGTCACAACCCAGGCCACTGGCACATTAACACATTCTATACTACATGCACATCAACACATTCAATCTTGTTCGATATATTATACATGTAATTTACACTATTGATTTTAAACTTACATTTTAGAAATATAGGAAATTTACTAATTCAAGCTGAAAATCAAGTGAAAACATTTTAAATTTTTACCAATGTGTGATGTTTTACATTGTACTTTGACCATTGTGATATTTTGAAACGAGAGAAGTGTACCTGATATCTCGTGCCAATGTGAACACCAAACCAGATGGTGGAGTCAGATCAACGGTCACCCCATTACTGCAGGCACTAGTTTCAGGTACGTGCTCCTTCCATTTTTCATGTTTGATTACTGTTTTATTGGCATTCATGCATATTACATAGCTCTTCCCGTACTCCAGCAGACTGTCATCGAACTTCACATTTATATATTCGTTCTCTGAAAACATAGAAATAATATTACTAGACGCAAGGCAAAGAACATTGT
Organism: Megalonaias nervosa; assembly: GCA_016617855.1. Taxonomy (NCBI): domain Eukaryota; kingdom Metazoa; phylum Mollusca; class Bivalvia; order Unionida; family Unionidae; genus Megalonaias; species Megalonaias nervosa. Next base: position 8,051 of record JAECUM010091471.1, read on the forward strand.
AGTAAACTGAAAACAGGTAAACAAAAATTCATTCATGTGTTACGTATCGGCTCGTTTAAAGTAACATAAAGAAAAGGGCGAAGACAACAAGCTTTGTAAGTTTTAACAAAAATAATTTATTTCCCTAGAAAACACGGTGAAAAGGTGAAAATATGAAATAGGACTTACGATTTGAGGAGAAAATAAAAAATTATGACCTAGAATTATGAAAAACTTATAAGTCCTGTAAATAAACGGTTCTAATTGAAGTAGTCTGAATCTCATTTCCGTTCCAAGATAGCGGATGATGACGTCAGACGAAGGTTTTACAGAAATGTCCAGAATTTTCACTTTGAATCACAATTTGTACTGTTCTGTTCCAATTTAGAATTAATTTCACTAAATGTCTTTGTCCAAAGCCGGTTGTATAGTTCTCCAGGGGAAATAATTATTATTTAAAAGGCAGATGAAGTACAGCTATCACCCATAACAATATGCATCTCAATCTACAGACTTACAGACGAACAACTCTATCCAGCACAAAAGAATACATTCTTCTCAAGGTATTAAAAACAGCTCTACAAGGTGTTAAAATTTGACTCTTTTCTATTTCGCAGGTACCTGAGTATTTAAGGCGAACTAAAACGTCATTTCATGTACACGCACAAAGAACACATGGCGATTTCAAAATATCGCCACTGTAGTACAGAATGTCAACAAGTATTATTAGAAATGACCGTGGTCACAACCAATCATTTACATAGCTTTTACCGACTGTTTGCTTGAATCGACAAAACTATGACATGTAAAAATCGTGCTCACGCGAGTCACATTTACGTTCTAAATAAACACGGTCTTTCTATCAAAACGTCAGACCCTGCGAAAATAATCGTCATCACAATAAAAATTATAATAATGAAATAAAAAATGAAATATAAAGAATTCAAATTTTAACACACATTTAATTAAACTACATGGTCGTAACACATGATATAATTTTGCCAAACACAATTTTACTATTGTAAAGACCCCTATAGTGCCATATTTAAAATGGTACGTGTGCACCGAAAACTTGGATAATAAGGTGGCCGTAGTCCTGAACAAACGAGGTCGCAAGATTTTCCAAACAGATTTTTAAAAAGTATATTGCTAAACATCATGAGCTACAGAAGATCGATATATTGTAAATGATATATAATTATGCAGTCTGCACATTGATATGACTTATTTTGTTTTCTTTCTTTTTAGGTACTCCTAAAGTAGTACACATATCATATTGTCTGTATAAGAATTTTTGAACCAGGGACACAGATCTTCAAGAGTGACAAATAGTAATTCATTTCTTTAAAAACTGAAAAGCACAAGTTCCATTCAGAAAGCTGATAATATGTATGTCTTGAACGTATAAACCGTATCTACTCCTTTCCTACGAGAGATTTACAGTTGCAAAAGAAACCCAATTCTTATTGGTAAGAAGTCGTGGCTTGCATGCGGTAAAACCGCAACTACCCTAGGAATTGCAGTAATATATGCTAATAGTTTGGTAAACTTACTATATTTGAAGGAAAATAAACTTTTCTGAATGTTATAAATTCCAATTCATGCTGTCTAGGCATAGAAACAAATATAATTTGAAACAATGGTCTTTAGGAAAGATGGATTTCATTTTTGTTTTGCAATTTCTTAAGTAACTCTAATTTAGGTCTGTTACCAAGAGGACATGTTTGAGATAGATGAACAAATGCAAACAATCGTTTTATTTCTCTTGTATAGGTCGAGTGCAAACAATACATAAATATTGCGTCTATGAAGACTTATTAGCATATAGGTTGTGGCTTCGTCTGTTTCCAGAGTCCAAATGCATCTACATTAATATCCTTTAGAAAATGCACAACAACGCCTTGCCTTTGCTAATTACTTAATCCCCTGTGACGTCCAAAACAATATTTTCTCTTACTGACCCCCGTTCAGTGCAGGACCTGATATCACTTGACAAAACAGATGACAGTCCTGCGTGGGTATAGCCTCTTATAGCCAACTGTCAACACTTTGTGAAGCTGACATTCTTTGACACATCGATAACAAAGGACACCTGTCATAATACAAAGAACAGTAATAATTAAACCGAAATATTCATTAAATTATAAAGAAGTTTCATATGTGAATATTTTCAGAGCAATGAAAGAAGAACATAAATACATCAACGAAACGGCATTAGCAAGAATATCATCTTCGCAATACAAATCTGCAGGAAGGGTATATACCTTCCCCGTATCTGCGACGAACCATAGATCCTCCTGTCTGCATCGTCTTTCCCTGTAAAAAAACGCTTACTAGAAATATATGGAATTTTAGAACTTGTTTGCTAAAGTGTAAAGTATGATAGTACAAGATTGATTCACATGTCTAGCCCATACGGTATAATATAGATAATACAAGTCAGCGAGAATGATAACATGTCTTTCACGTTTTCCCTGCAAACAGATGCTTCGAACCTATTAAAGTAGAAATAAAGGGTATCTAAGTGATCAAATCTGAAAATAAAAATACAGAAATATATATATATATATATATATAGCATATAACATATATATATATAACTTATATATATATATATATATATATATATATATATATATATATATATATATATATACACACTTACATTGAGTAAGGTTTGTACGAATGATAGAACCAATTCGTTCCCACACCTTGAATGTACTTCCCGATTGGCTATTTTCAGTGAATGTTCACTCATAATGGTCCATCACTTTCATTGCCTCTCCCTTTTCCTCAATATCCGGACCATATAATTTCTCAATTATTGCTTATATCTGCAACAAAGAACAAATACGAGTATTGATTTTGGCATTGAATGCATGCGAAAGGCAAAAATCGAAATCATAACCACATACTTCTTACACTTGAAATTCATATGACAAGTGTAATTTAGAAAGAATTTACGCCTATTTTCCTCGTTTCGTTCATTTAGCATACAAGCTGTTTAAACATAGTCAAACAGCATTGGTAAATAAGTTCAACAAACATTGCTTTGACAATATTGCATATAATAAGCAAATCTGTGGGCAAACGTAGTAACTATTCAGCGGGAAAACACTTTATTTAGCAATAGCGCACTTTACAGTGACCACTCAATAAATCAAAAGTAACACTTTTGAATCCTTCTTCAAAATGTTAATATCGAGATAAAAAAATAAATAAATTACTCCTTACGTGATGCTAAATTTATCACCTAGATGTCACTTCTACCTTTCGGTCCTCCTCTGAATATTGCACAGACAGAATTTCCGACACAGGTGGGCTTGAAGTCACTGTAACTCCGTTGCTGTACACAGGATGAAAGCATATTTGTGCAGCACAAAACTTAAGAGCAACTCTGTACTTCCGTCCCGGATGGAGGTCTATACCGTGCTGCCGTACTTCATTATACATGCAGATAAACTCGTATTCTCGGAAGTTGGACCAAATCTCTTTCGTAAGATTTTAGTGTATAAAATACACATAATGTCACATATGGAATCAAAGCGCATAACATATGAGCGTGTGTATGTATAAGTTCATTTCTAGTTGTTTTTTTTAAATAGTAGCATATAGTTATAAACATAACACAACTCAACATAGGAGGTGGAAGTCGATACTTAACGGACACTGATAATTATATATTTTGTCTTTTTTAAACTAAATTATGCAACAAAAGCTTAATGAAGGAACGAACTGAACGTTACTTTAAACCCACTACTACACTATTGTTAGTTGGAAAATACCATATGCATTGTCCGATAAATATAATATAGAAGCTGCGAGAATAAAACGATTGTAATATAATAGAAGGTATGAGGATAAAACAGTTGTGATATCGATTTTTCATGTCATGTGATACAAAAGGTAAAAATGATATAGGGTTTATCAAACACAGTCAATGAGTATGAAATCCGTTTTGTAAATATATGTTTCAAAATTTCAGCGTAACTTTTCCAAAATATACAGCTCTCTATCTGATGATTTTCAAAGTTAGGTTAATCAATAATTTATAACTCCAATTAAAATAGTTGCCATAAGTCACGGGGATTTAGGTAAACTAACATTTGGAAAAAAGTGCCAAACTTAAAATATACCTGAAATAATAAACACCACTTACCAGCAAATGGAGCTCGCTCTTCTAAGCTCCATTATACACTTAGTGTGTACAACCGAACGTCCTCGGGCACAAACCAATGCGCTTCAATGATATTCGACGATGTTTGATAGTCAATATCCTCTATACAGAACATTCGCTTGTCCTACAATGAAGGAAAGTAAAATATACTCAGCTTCGGACATTTATTTGCCCATTACCATAGGGTATGGAATGAAAATGTTGCATATAT